>MU968450.1:22175399-22486955 GCA_034641835.2 Pinus albicaulis
TGTAACCAAATTCGAGAAGATTTCTTGTATTGAACTAAGCTAAATCAAGGGAAATATGGACAGAATTTAGATACCAGCTCTCCTTAGGGGCCTGGTGTTCAATTTTGTTGTTGTCATTCAACAACCCTCTCCTTGTTTCCCTCCTCTTTCTTTTATAATATAGGAGTCTTGCCAAACCCTAAACCACCTTGAATCACTTAACCCTTTTCACATTACAACCTCCTTCTAGAACTGCGTTGTCCCTCAAAGAGGTTCAATGCATCTAGACTGCATTGTTTGACTTGGTCAAATAGGATCCACTCTTGTGATTTAGCCCCTTTCACACCTGCAGATATAATTTACATAGCCCAGATATGTCTTTGTTCACATAGGCATTGATTTATTCTTGGTTTTCAGGAGTTTTACATGTCCTCCTTTACAATTTATTCATCAATTATGAAATGAAAAAATAAACAAGGAAAAATTAATGTTCCAATTAGCTGAAGCTAATTTAGGAACATTACAGTCTCCCCCTCCCAAATGTTTCTTGTCCTCAAGAAACTGCAAGGGTGCTGCAAAACTTCCCCTTCTTCTCTTGTGGCCTCCTCATCAAATAGTCTCCTCCATTGTTCTAAATTTTCTGTAATAACTTTGTCTCCCAATGGTCCCTCCTCCATATGCAAGTTTGCCTTTGATAAATAAACCCAAAGGCTCTCATCATGAAGAAATGGAAGGTTGTTGTGGAAACCTTCTTGCTGATCCATGGCCTCCTCAAGATATAAGTGATGACAATCATGGGGATTTTCATGATCCATGAAAGACTCCCATCTCCATGCTATCATCCAAATGAAGTGGATCACCTCCCAGCTTGGAAATCCATAGAAGAAATCCTCCCCAATACATATGAGAGGCATGTTACCAACAAATATATGGCTCACTTTACAAAGAGACAAGTGATCTATCATAGTGGCCATACAAAATCTCATGCTCCCATGGAAGCATGCAATGCAAAAAGAATGGGGAACTCATTCCCCCAAGGGCACATTTAACAAGTGTGACTTTCCTCCAACTATGCCCCCAAAAAAGATAAGGACATCTTCAGCTTGTGGGGTCATGATTAGAATCATGCTAGCTACCATGTGTGATATATGAGAAGGAAGATGTTCCCTCATGTGCAACCAGCGCAGTTTTATCCTTAACTGCCATAGTGTAAGATATGACAAGTGCCTCCCCCAACACTTGTTTACTGCCTCATGTCTTTGGAATGCTTGGAGAATGTACATCATGGTTGGTGTAAAATAATCACACCATGAGGAATATAATATCTTTCCAAGGTTCTCCAAGGAATGACCTGCATTAACATAGTTCATGGCCTTGAGTGGCCCATGAAACCCATCATACTTAGTGCCCCATCTTGGCACCATGTCCTGCAAATGAGTGTTAGAAAAATATAAGCATATAGGAGATACATAATAATGCTCAAGAGGGTGAGCCTCTCTATATACTTGATTTACATAAGTGGATAACTCATGGATGAGTTCCCTCTCACACTCAATGGGTAAGGAGATGTTAATGATGGCTCTTCCCAAGATCTATGCTCCTCCTCCTCTACTAAGTAGTCCATGCACATATTCATATGAGAGTGCACCTCTTCCTTGAAACCTTCCCATATGAAACCACCCAAGAGAGTATGATATGCTTTGACAAAACCAGTGGGTTTGGAAAGCAATATTTCATAGATGGCATCAAATAGTCCCTCCTTGAGTTTGGAGTCACTAACCAAAAGAATAAGATTTAAGAAATAGATAACTCCATCCACCACCTTGAACCTCTCATCCTTTACTTCCCCTTCAAGAACCCCCCATGTGAAAATGTCCTTGGAGTATTCCATCTTGAGTTGGGAATCCCAAGAAGGATCCAAGCTCTCCAAGAATGACATTGTTGTAGAGGTCTGAAATGCAGCCCCTGTCTTCTCATGGCTCCCATCGTTGACATCCTTGATATCAAAATCACATGTTGGAGCATCATAATCTTCCCTTTGCTGCCCCATTTGCAGCTGATCTTGCATAAGACAATATTGGAGCACATGGAAATCAACTCCCCCTCGGAAAGTCCTTGTTTTCCAAAACCTCCTCCTTTTGGCCCATGTGTACAAGAGGGTTAAGATCCCCTTGCCATCTTCATAAATCTCCTTTGTGAATGAAGAGATCATGGGCTGCCCCAAATATATGGAGTTGCAATGTGCCCTCATGCTTATGCCATCATAGATCTTTGATTTCTCCTTTCTCAACGCAGATTTCTGAGTGGGAGTTAGCAATGCCCCTTTCAGGAAACTGCTCATCTCTCTCCTGAATTCTTGAGAGATTATTTGCACTGTGCTAGCTTCTCCCAAGGCTCCCTCATTATCCAAGTATGTATATGCTACCCATAGTTGAGAGAAAACTTTAGATTTCCTCCTATCAAGAGGTGCTCCTAGTAAAGTACCTCGTTGCAAAGAGGTGTCAAGGCATAGAGTAGAATGAGGATGTAGGCAGACATATTTTCCCCTACATTTAATGCATAAGTCCTCTTGCATCCTTTGTGTTTCAAAGATTTGAAACAGATAAGGATCCATGCTCTTCTTCTTGTGATGCCCTTCCTCCTCTCTTCCTTCTTCTATCATCAAGATCTCATCATTTGACAATGATGGTACATGCTGCTCATGTGTTGTACCAAGAGCTATATGTGTGAGATCTTATGGATCTCCTTGCAAGAGTGCAAGAGTTTCTTCTCTTGGAGCAAGTTCTCCAAATTCATCTTCATGAGGTGTTTGAGGTGCCTTTGTTTTGACTGCGTTATCATATCCTACCTTCTCCTTCTCTTCAATCACTGAAATTGTCCCATCATTAATGAGAGACATTAGATTTTGGTCATCTATTGAAGGAGAAACCTTCATGCTTTCCTCTTGAGAAGAGGATCCTTCAATCAATGGAGATCTTGCCCTTGGCAGGGCATAAAACAAACTTAAACCTTCTTCCATGGTCTTCAGAAATGGATTTGGATTCATAGACCCTTCCAACTCATGCAAAGGATTCGTCTGATGTGGTTTGAAAATGTCAACAGAAGATGATACACATGGAGCTTCATCAAACCTTTCTATCAATCTTGAAATAAACCTTGGATAAGTAGGTGTATTGGAATTATTCAAGGAAAAAGACTCAAACAACCACCATGCATATGCTTTACCTTCAAAATGCAGCGTTGCTACTTTGATGGCTTCAATCTCTAAAACTTGATGTTGTTGCACAAAGTTATCCAGCTCCTTCACCCAAACCCTGACTGGAAATTTAGGTGATCCATCAAATATAGATATATAGAATCTACCCTTGCCATGTTGCTCCTCCTTTGTGACTTTTCCCTCCTTGATCTTGCAGAATCCTTGGAATTTCAAGTTATCTTTGAACTCCTTAGACTGAGCTTCATACTCCTCCGAATACTCTCTAAGAGTCTCATTCTTAGGCACACCTCCTTTCTTCCTCTTCATGAAGAAATCACAGACAGAACGCTGAAGATTTGGTGATATGGATGAGTGCACATATCCATGAGATGAGGATTCAGAATTTTCCTCATGTATAGATATTGTAGATCTGATCAGAAGATCTTTCTTCTCTTGAAACTTTCTAGGAGTTTCACTGCATCTTCTTTCTTCTTCTTGTTCAACCTCCTTGGAGAGGTTCTTCTTAGATCTTAATGCTGATGAGAATAAACCCATATTATTCATCATTCTGACCTTTCTTCTTGCTGGAATACCACTGAAAGTTCCCTTCTCAGGAATATCAAAATTCTATTCCAGAGATTGACTGCAGGGGAATTTACTGGATATGTCACCTTTGAAAAAAAGATGAGATACAGAGGCTACCTGGCCATCTGCAGACTTTGTCTATAGAGATTTAAATATTCCTCCTTCATGGATTCATCACTTTGGCTTGAAACCACAGGTTGAGCCAAAGATCTTGCTTTGATACCATTGTAATATTAAATATCCCTTTTTCAGGAACAACTACAGATTTGGAATAATATGAGTTATTACCAATGTGTATCTTCATCCATGTACCTCATAAAGGTATAAAAACACTTAAAATTCAGTAAAATATGCAGCAGCAAAGTTATACAGTGTTTTACAAGGCAAAAGGTGGGGAAAAGTGAGGATTTTGGCCCTAAAACGAGTGTATTAAGATATTTGCACAAAAATAAGATGGGAAAGTGGTTGGATATGATAGATAGGGTTATTAGGGACTCCCATGTCTAATTTCAGCAAAAAAAATATAATTTTTCTAAGTTAAAAAGTTCCTCCTTTCGTAACTAGGCTAGAAAACCCTGATTTCCCAAGACTAGATTTATGCAGAAATTTATTGAAGCATGTGAGCGTGTTTTTCTGAATGGTATGACTGAAATAAAGTATAAAAATTCACAAATAATCTCAGGGACATAACTCATACACTTTACAGGAGAAGAATGAAAGAATACAGAAGAAATCCTCAAGAAAGAGGTGTTACAACCATGTAAAAGAACTGCATAACAGTGACAGCATTATTTTTAGGGCTGAAGAAGCATTTTATTGAATCTTTAGATCTATATCAGATATTTACATAAAAATATAGATCTAATATAGATCCATGTACAAGAAAAGCTGATCTATACATTCCCCTTGGGGATTTGCTCAAAACATGAAGCACCAGAAGTAGATCTGAGATATAAAACTTCAGATCTGCAAAATGATTCAGAAATTATGAATAATAAAAGTACATAATAGATGAGATCTGAAACAGAACATAGATTGGTTGGTTAATCTATGGATCACCACAGTGAAGGAAGAAACCCAACACCGGAGATCTCTCCTCCAAAATGCAAGCAAAGCACCCTGCAGCTATAGATCTGCAAATAACGTTGTCTTAGGGAGAGAGATAGTGTTGTAGCTTCTAAATATGGTTTTGCCTAATTCCAAGATATGGATCTGAAGTATAACTAGCAAATGAACACTTTTAGGAGGTTAATTGACACTCTCACTGAAAAGAACAACTGCTATCATCTAGATCTGAGCAGATCTAGATCTCCACTTACTACAACTCACAAGACAACTCAACCCTCAACATGAGTAGCACTGTAATGTAAGGTGAAACTTGGCCCAAGCCTGATAGTGGAGAATTTTAGCACAATTCTCCTCCAAGAGCTGCTCAAGGAAGGAGGTGGGATTCCTGAACAGGAATTCCCAACAAGGGATGTCTAAGCAGACAGACCTTCAGAAATAATGTCTTCAAAAACCCTCTCCTTGTTTCCTTCCTCTTCCTTTTATAAGATAGGAGTCTTGCCAAACCCTAAACCACCTTGAATCACTTAACTCTTTTCACATTACAACCTCCTTCTAGAACTGCGTTGTCCCTCAAAGAGGTTCAATGCATCTAGACTGCGTTGTTTGACTTGGTCAAATAGGATCCCCTCTTGTGATTTATCCCCTTTCACACCTACAGATATAATTTACATAGCCCAGATATGTCTTTGTTCACATAGGTATTGATTTATTCTTGGTTTTCAGGAGTTTTACATGTCCTCCTTTACAATTTATTCATCAATTATGAAATGCAAAAATAAACAAGGAAAAATTAATGTTCCAATTAGCTGAAGCTAATTTATGAACATTACATTAAACATGACCCTTGATCCTATTTGAGTCAAATGTTGCCACACTCCGGAGTCGTGTCACCGATATGTTCATGAGAATTCCTTTTTGTCAAACATCCTCTACTTGTCTAACCTCCTCTGTTACAATCCAGAATCACTCCTATCATCTTCATATATCTATTGTTTCGTGTCGATGATGTGGGAATCATCATGGCCCCCCTTCGACGAATCACTTCCTATCAACTTCAACTCATTATCCGGGAAGGTGATTTAGAAACTTCTTTCTATACCTTGGGCCTTCTTTCACATCATTGGCCTTCGATCAAATGATTTTACAAGTGTTCGACTTCAACACATTCATTCACACTTGTAGATTGTGTTGTTATACATTGAGGTTCATTGTCATTATTGGTGGTCTCTCTCATTCCTTTTAATTGTTCTCATCATTGACTGGTAATGGTTTATACCGTGTTCGACACCAACACTTTTATTCACATGGCTATATTAGTACATCGGGTTGATTAAGATCATGGTGAAGACCCTGGGTCACATCTAATGTTTGGTCCAGGATGCAAGAAGTTATTGAGTATTCATGATTGTATACATGATCCTATCTATATAGATGGTTGCATCCATACCGTAGATCCTTTTCTATGATATCTTTTAGACGGATGGTTGTGACCATACCATGGTTTCATATGTCATTTGAAGCCTAGTGTAGAATTATGTGATTAGGAATATTCATACCAGAGATGTCATATATTGTAAAATGTTTGCTTTGGCAGGTTTTCTGAAGGTGGTCTGCGTTCTTTTCCTTGGTTCATAAATCATTTCAGCCATCACTCCCTATTCTGCCTTCATGCTTTAGGGGGCATTTGTTACATAGTAATTTGTCACCATGCTCATTTTCCCGTCCTTGATCCTGAAATTCCTCGTGACAGATCTTGTGCAATGTTTCCATCATCAATAAATATGCTAACATATACCCTTGAAGATCCAAAGAATACTTCCTTGAAATTTTACTAGAGAAAATTGGTCAAATTCCTAGTTTCCTAGGTCAGCGCTCTTCCTAGTGCCATGACTGTGCTGATGTCATTTTCACAGTTTAGGCCCAATGCCCTAATTTCTTGGAAAACCATGCAAATCCCCTTTCTGGTAGTGTTTCCTCAAATGGAGGAGAAGCTTCAACCTCTAGAAGCTCAAGGGAGGCAAGTTGGTTGTTGAAAAATGATGATAAGGTTGATCTCTCTCATTTTAGAGCCTTGATCTCATCATGGGGGATCATCCCTTATAAATTAAGCCTTCCTCCTTCTTTCATGGGTTCCCAAGCTATTCTCCCTTCCTATAAATCCACATCCCTCATTCTCCCAAGTTTAGATCTTGGTTGATCATCATCAGACTCATCTGAACTCTCATCCCTTTGCATGCTAGCATCGTGATAAATCCTAAGTGCTTAGGAGAAGGATTTATTTTTGAGCTTCGGTGAAGGACTCAAATTTTCACCTAAGGACGCCTCCAACATCAAGGGCTAGTTGTAAGCTCTCATTTTGTAATTTATCAATAATAAAATCTAATTTTTTCTTTATATATTTGTCTACATGTTTATGCAACTATTATGGTACTCCTTGATCTGCTAGATAGCTAGTGTTTGCATTTATTATGTATTGTATCACATTTTTTGTTTTCTCTTTATCATCCATAGGTATTCGCGCACCATTAGTAGCAGGAAGCAGACCTACAAGGATCGTGGATCGAGGTCACCATCAACATATTCAAGCGTAGCGATTGGAAAAAGGTATTTATGTCTCTTTCCTCATTGCATTGTAAACATTAGTTAAAAAAGCTTTGCGTTAGAAATAATCTCGTGTTTCTAGACCCACTCTAGGGCTAGAGAGATTGCCTCTATCCACAGAGGGTATTTATCTTGACAACAGTATGTCAATCATGATGGTGGTGGTTTATAAGTTCCCAAAGTATGTCACTTTTGTTGCAGGAAAAAAACCATGCAAAGTTGAGGATGCAATGGGTTACTTCTTCAAGCATGCGGCGAAGTACTGGGGAGTTCCATTGAGATTCATCTCAATTTGGTATGCTCAGTTCATAAGTAACTTTTGGAATTAAATAAATAAATTAGTTTCCTTATTCATTTTTGGCTAACCTTTCAACCCTGGTTGGATATCAACAATTTTTCTTAGGATCTGATGTTTCTCCACCATCTTCAAACATTTCTTAAAATGGTCTAATAATATGAAATATTTGGGAGGGAATAATATAAAATATTTCAGGAAGAAAGAGGGGAAATCAGTGACAACCCAATACTTTTTTATTCTATTTTAGAAACCAAAAAAAAATTGTGGAAGGGATAGTCTGACATATAGACAGGAAACAACATAGGAATTGAACATGACCACACCAAAATGAAGTGGTTTCTTGGTTCCCCAATATAATTCCTTCCTGTCGAGCTTCTAGATTTCAGTGTCTCAACGAAAACTACTAAGAGCGGGAGGTAAGGACCCTATATTTGGCATATTTAAAACTATTAAACTCTACAAAATTCTCAAAAAATTATTCTTAAAGAGAATATAAAATTACTGTAGAAAAGAGTGAAAAATAAAAGAAAATGAAATCGCTCCCTCTTAGGCGGTTTTCCTATTACCTCTACTTCAAAAACTATAACTCATAGCTTTTCAAGAAGCGTTGCTACTAGATGTGGTTGTTACACCATTTTTTGGTCATCTAACCCATTATCGTTAAATGAATCCAAGTACACCATGTAAGACCAATTTTACCCTAAGTAAAATCGCTTTCACCACATTTGTTTACATTTCTTGGTCATATTTAACCCAAAACAAGGTAATCAATTAAATAAATCATTATTTATTTAATTATTTCCTAAGAATAAGTTATTTAAATCACTATTTAAATACTATTCCTAGTTAAATTTGACTAAATCATTTTTTAATAATTAAATAAACCATTATTTACTTAATTATATTCCCCTCATCTCCCTTAAATAATAAATAAATCATTTATTTATTTGTTATTTATAAATAAAGGAATTGACCCAAGTCAAAAACCCTTTTCCCTCCAACAAATATAAGAAAATATTCCTAAAGGGTGATTCTAGAATGTGATTAATAATATTTTATTCATGCACCGAGTTCTAGAACACCCCAATATTTTGTTATAAATAGAAGGGTTTTCCCCATTCATTAGTCACCTCCATTGCATTAGATTACACTAGATCTACTCTGGGTCACCATTTCCATTTGTTTGCATTTTGAACTCCCATTGAGTTCCATGTTTGTTAGGGTTTTCCACATTAACCAAAGAGAGGAATTTTAGATCTGAAACACTGAGGACTTCCAAGAACCCATCCCACTAAGGAGAACTGGAAAACACCTTTCTTTTTTTCCTCTCAGGTGCCCCATTCTTTAATATAATATAAGATTCTTTTTATACATTGTTCTTGTCTTGTTCATTGGATGCATGGAGCCATTTTATATCTTATCTGCTTAATATATTTTATGCTTAGATCTAATTTTATGCAGCAAACTTAAAGATATTTTGTAGCCATACTTGATGTTAGGGCTACTTGATATGCATAGCTAAAGTGATCTTTTACGACGAAAGAATCATACTAACAACTAGCGACTCCGCTGGGGAAAACAACATGGGTTTTCTTTTGCGACCACTGTCGTTTTCTATCTTTCTGCATATCCAGCTGTTTCAGACCCTAGGGTTTCTCTTCCATTTTTTATTTTTCCTATTTTTTCCCATTTTTATGCTAGTTTTCGCCTCTAAAGCCCTCAAACATTCAAATTTCTACCTTTCGTGTGTTTCTGGCCTTTTTGCGCAGGTGACCGACATCAGCCGTTGCTGAGACGACAAAATTTTCTGAAATCTGCCGACGCTAGACCCGGATCTGCAGGTCGCACTTATCGGCCCAAAGAGTGAGACCTAGCCTTGAGGTCACACTTTTCTGCCCTAAATCTGCGACCTGGCCTAAAAACAAGCCCAAATCTACGACCTGCAATTTTTTCTGCAATCTGCCAGCACTTTTTCTGGGTTTCACTGAAGCTTCTGTCAGGGTTTTCCAGCCTCTATCTCCACCTGTTCAGACCTGTTGCTGATCTATTTCAATCACCTAAGTGGGACTCTTTCCCTTTAGGGCTTTAGTTCCCTTCACTTTTTGTGGGAGAGTTTGTTGCTGTTTTCAGACATCTGAATTTCCAGAATTTTCAGCCTTATTTCAGATCTGATACCTCCTGTTCAGATCCTCACAGGTTAGCTTTTCTTCCCTTTTTATACACTGCCTTTCGCTTTTTTTGGGTTCATCTCTCGGGCCACCTCTTTCACCCCCCTCTTTTTAGCTGATCTCCTATTTTCTAGCAGCAACCTTGTCCCTGCCTCTTTACTGCTTTCTGCACCACTTTCCAGCAGATTTCACCATTAGATCCCAGTCCCTCCGAACCTTAGATATATTGATCTCTTGTTAGAATTCTCTGCCCATTCTAGACTAGTTTTGAGAGACCCACCTTCTTGGGTTCGATTGCTGCCTTTTTAGTTCCTAATTTTCTGTTCTTTCAATCTTATTTACTGCAGATTTCTTTGTTGGCAATATGATGCAGAGTGTTGTCCTTGATGGCAACCCACTTGATGAAGATGATGGAAACCTACTTAATGAAGTTGTTCTTGATGCTTGATGAGTTTATTAATGATGTAAATCTGATGTTCTACAAGCAGCTCAGAAGTACCAGAGAAAGAAATATCAGAAAGTGCCAGAATAATGTTAAACAAGGTATGTCACAAGGCATAAGCGGGTTTGTTGAGGCGAAGTCGCGTATGTACGCGGAAAAGTACGTGCCAAGTCGCGTATGCTTAATTGCGCTCTAAATTAATAAAACCAAAGGAATTTACCATGGTATTGACCTATTGTATTGAGCGCTGGATTATCTATTTGATCCCGTCCATGAATACCATCAGAATTTGTGTAGTTTTGGCTCATGGTATTGTCAAAGGCTAGATCTATTTAAGGAGAAGAAATTCATTGTGCAAGGGGTGTGCAAGTTTCTGGGTTTGAATGAATACTTCACTCTAAAGTATGTCTGAATGGAAAGGGTAACAGTTTGATGATAGATCTGAATCTGTGATGCACCTATGAAGAAAATGATGAAGAAGGGAATCTAGATCTGAAATGTATTTGTATCTTCTAGATATGTTTATGGAATGCTTAGATCTGAGATGAGGTGAGCATCTGTCTGAAGTGAAGGGTAAAATCTGAACTGAATATCTGATCTGAAGAAGTATGCTGCCCTATAATATCTAAAGATCTATATGCAAGTTTGTAACAGAGGAAGTGTGTGTATACGCGGGTCGTCTTCAGAGAAAGCGTGTATGGGTTGTGAAATTAATATGTGCAGATGTATACGCAGGTTTATATGCATGAAATTGCGTATATATGCGGGACCAGAGAAAGGAAAGTGCGTATGAAAAACTAGGGTTTTCTGAAGTATGAAGTATGGAATGTCTGATTTGTTCTGCTGTGTTACTGCTATCTGTCAATGAGGTATAAGTATCAGTTTGATGTATGATTGAGATTAAAGGTGTGGAGTGGGTCCAGTCTGAAAATATGATGAAAAGTGGCCTGCAAGTTGTGCTTTATTGAAGATGTTGGATCCAGTGTGAAAATTGATGAAACGTGGTCCATAGAGGTGATGAAGGTTGAAGCCTTCAGTCAGGTGGTTGTAACTCCCTTCCAGGTGAGGTTGGTAAACGAGAGCAGGGGGTCGTAGCTCCCTTCCAGGAGAGGCTGGTAAACGAGAGCAGGGAGTTGTAGCTCCCTTCCAGGAGAGGCTGGTAAACGAGAGAAGGTTTTATCCTTCTGCATGTGGGTGCCTGCATGCTGGTATGAGTCTGCGCCAGTACATGTTTGTATGATGTTTTCTCTATAATAAAATATTGAAGGCTGAGACAACGGCAGCGGTGGTTTTCTCCCGACTTGGGTTTCCACCTAAAATCCTGGTGTTCATGTGTGTTTCTTATGTGTGATGGTTTATTCTGTTATTACTGCACATGCTTACTGTTAACTAAATATCTGATGAATGAATGATGCATAGACCTAAGTAAAGAAATAAATGCATAATAAGATCTCTGTGTATACGTGAGTTTTATGAAGGATATCCGCGTGTATACGCTAGTTGGCTTCAGAAAAGTAGTGTATGGGTTTTAGTGAATGGAAAAGTAAAAAAATTTTAGTATGTCCTAAATACTGATTCACCCCCCCCTCTCAGTTTTTTTCCCAACAATTGGTATCAGAGCAGGTCCTTCTGCAGAAGCTTGATCGCTTGAAGGAGATCCGTCACAATGGGAAGTCATGAAGGGACAATGTCTATAAGGCCACCTCTATTCAATGGAAATAATCTGTTATTCTGGAAGATACGAACAAAAGCATATCTGCAAAGTCTTGGTGCTGAAGTATGGGCAATCGTGGAAGGAGGTTATCAGTATCCGACAAGTATTCCTACTGATGCAGTAGAAAGGAAGAAATATGAAATCAATGCTGAAGCATTCAATGTCTTATTAGGAAGCATGTCTGAACCAGAATTTGCTAAAGTGATGCAGCTAAATTCAGCAAAAAAAATATGGGACAAAGTCATTCTGAGCTATGAAGGAGATACAAAGGTAAAAAGTGCAAAACTCCAAACTCTCAGAATTGAATATGAAAATTTAAGGATGCATAGTGATGAGAGTATTTCTAGTTTCTTTTTACGTCTAGATGATATTGTAAATCGTATGAGAAGTTTGGGTGAAACCATAACTGATACTACTCTGGTGGAAAAATTCTTAAGATCTTTGACTTCAAAATTTGAGTCAAAAGTATCAGCTATTGAAGAAATGCAATATCTGCAAACTCTTATTATTGTTCAACTACATGGTATTCTGACTGCTTATGAAATGAGACAAGGAGGTCCCTCTCAAATCAAAGAAGCTGCTTTTAAGGCATGTGCAAAAGGAAAAGAAAAGGAAGTTGTCAACGAATCAAGTTACATATCAGAAGAAGAAGAAGCAAATTTTGTGAGAAGACTCCAACCAGGTACTGGAAGATTCAAAGGTAAGCTTCCCTTCAAATGTTTTGATTGTGGAAGAGTTGGTCATTATGTTGCTAAATGTCCTTATAGAGAAAATCATGATAAAGGGAAATAATTTGTAAAGGGAAAGAGTTATTATGCAAATGAAGATAATAATGAAATGTCAAGTGAAGATGAAGAAGATTCTGACCAAGATCTACTAGTGCTCATGGCAAGGAAGCAAAAGAAGAATGCTACTCAAAAGGAGATTTCTCAGAAAACATGTGCAGCAGAAAATGAGGAAAATAAAATAGGTATTGAATGTGATTCTTGTTATTCACTTTCTTGTGCATGCAATGGTAAAGATAGTGAAAGTAATGTTATGGATCTAGAAGAAGCTCTCAAGATTAAAGTTGAAGATCAACAAAGATCATTTAAAGAAAGAGACGGTATCTACAATGAGATGATCTCTCAACTGAAAGGACATATAGAAATTTTGAATGGACAGGTAGACCAGTATCAAAAGTTGTACAATTATGGAAGCAATCGAAATAAAAGACTTGAAGTAGAAATCAATGATCTAAATGAAGATTTGGAAAAATCAAATAAGAAGAATGAAGAACTTGAAGAAGAAATCATCTCTCTGAGAGAAGATCTTGAAGCATCAAATAAGAAGAATAAAGAACCTCTACAATCATTTGAAAAGGAAGGACTTGAAGCAGAAATCATCTCTCTCAAAGAAGATCTGAAAAAATCAAATAAGAAGAATGAAGAACTGCTACAAACATGTGAAGATCAAGAAAATTGGTTGAAGGAAGAAATCTTAAAATTAAATGATCAAGTAGAAGAAGGAAAAAGGGTCGAAGAAAACATGAAGAAGCAATGCCAAAAATTGGAGGTTGAGGTAAACATTCTCAAAGGTAAATTAGAAGAAAAGGATAAACTCTTGAGGTTTCAAGATAGTACTAAGATTCTGGACAATATTCTTAGTAATCAAAGGTCTCCTACTATTAAACTTGGTCTTGGTTTTCATGAAACTGTCAAAGGAGAATCTAGTTCGCAAGGAAGTGCTAAAGATTCAAAGGATGTCAATGCAAAACCTGAAGAGTTGAAAGAAACAAGAAGACAACCGACAATCATGAACACTCAAAGGAAATCATTCAATAATGTTGAATGCTTTAAATTTCATAATTATGGGCATGTTGCAGCAAATTGTAGAAGCAGATTGTTTCAGTCACAAACAAACAGATTCTACACAGAAAGGTACTCTGGTTTCTTCAAGGGATATTTTTTTTCATGCAGCAAGTATGGTCACAAAGCAGCTGATTGCAATAGAAGAAAGAATAGAAAAACATACTATGATCCTTATGCTTACTTTTCTGGTCACATAAGATGTTATGCTTGTAATAAGTATGGACATGTGGAAAAGGAGTGCAGGATGAACAGATTTGAGAAATTGGATGATTTCCAGCACACATTTCGAAAGTTCAAGCAAAGTTGGAAAAAGAAGGAGGATCGGTCAGAAACGTAGGGAATATTGACCCTACTGCAGTCATCTGCTTCTAAAAGCTTACTTCTCATAATGGTTGCAGGAGTTATGTAAGATACATTATAGGGATTAGTAATGTATCATCACAGGGGGAGCAATGTATCATGATTCCCATGGTTGGTTTTGATAATTCTGGTTATGTTTATTCTTGACAGTGCATCTGATGTGAAGAAGACAAATACAGGTGGTACAAACTCAGGGGGAGATGAAGGAATGTGAAGTTTTCAATGTTTCACTTTCCATACGCAGGTTCTATGAACTAAAGCCGCGTATACACGCGAGTTGCAGTGGAGACAGTCGCGTATGCATTTATGACAAGAAAAATAGTATGACAAGCTAAAGATCAGGAGCACAGGTTCAGGGGGAGCATCAGTCTGACTACTAATGATTGTATTATTGGCACTGTATCTACTTATTTCTCAGTTCTAAATGATGATGACATGATACATGGTTTCTTATGATGAGATTATGGATGAGCCCTGTTTGCTTTTTGCTGAAGAGTATTCTTTGTTTTCACACATGGATGAGATGGAAGTCTTATGATTCAGAGATAAGGACAGATCATGCAGAAATTGTTGCTGATAACTTGTTGTTTCAGGTTGCACAAGCTAAGTAGGAGCCTTGGTCATATGGAAAGGATTCTTGGATGCAAATTTTCAGGGGGAGCATTAGCCTTGCTGAGTATAATGCATTGTTGGCATTATGATGGTTCTGAAATAAGATCTCTCTCTCTTGAGGTATTTCTGGTACTGGTCATAAAAAGTCATATTTGTAATTTGATGAAAAGGTCATGTTGAGACCTATGATGTAAAATTGAAATTTTCAGTCATGTAAGGACTTGATCAAATATGTAAACCCACTTGGTTGGGTACTTGAGTCAAAATGTGTAAACCCTCTTGGTTGGATAGTTGAGTCAAAATGTGTAAACCCACTTGGTTGGGTATTTGAGTCACATATGTAAAACCTCTTGGTTGGATCTTTGATGTAAGTATGAGTCCTTGGTGATAGGAAGGTCATAGAGTCATGTACCTCATTAAAAAATATGTTTGAAGATTCAGCATGAACTCAGGGGGAGCATGGTAACTTCAGCACACATCAGATCTACAGAGCTCTTCTTTGTACATGAGGAGAAAAACCGTGTGTTGGTTTTGATCCACCCTTTGCCCTTGATGTCAAAGGGGGAGAGTGACATGGTGTTTGAATAAGGGAAGAATATCATGTATCCATCTGTTATGGTGATCAAACACCATCGTGGTTTCCATCAAGTCCAAAGGGGGAGATTGTTGGCAATATGATGCAGAGTGTTGTCCTTGATGGCAACCCACTTGATGAAGATGATGGAAACCTACTTAATGAAGTTGTTCTTGATGCTTGATGAGTTTATTAATGATGTAAATATGATGTTCTGGCTGACTCGAGAAGTACAGAGAAAATATGGGAAAGTGCCCGAAATAATGTTAAACAAGGTATGTGCAAGGCATAAGCGGGTTTGTTGAGGCGTGCGCGTGTGTACGCGGAAAATGCGATATGCAAGTCGCGTAGTGTAATTGCGCTCTAAATTAATAAAACCAAAGGAATTTACCATGGTATTGAAACTGTGTGATGAGCGGCTGGATTATGTTGATCCCGAATCCATGAATACCATGAGAATTTTGACATGGTAACAGTTTGATACATGGTATTTATCGAAAGTGAATCTGTTAAGGAAAGTATTCATTGTACGAGGGTGTGCAGGTTTACCGGGTTTGAATGCAAATACTTCATCTAAAAGTATGTACGAATGAAGAAAGATTACGATTTGA
This sequence comes from Pinus albicaulis, assembly GCA_034641835.2. Classification (NCBI taxonomy): domain Eukaryota; kingdom Viridiplantae; phylum Streptophyta; class Pinopsida; order Pinales; family Pinaceae; genus Pinus; species Pinus albicaulis. The sequence continues at coordinate 22,191,458 of MU968450.1, forward strand.
TGATAGATAGATACATATGCAATTACTGTAGAAGAAAATGATGAAGAAGGGAATCTAGATCTGAAATGTATTTGTATCTTCTAGATCTGTTTATGGAATGCTTAGATCTGAGATGAGGCGAACATCTGTCTGAAGTAAAGGGTAAAATTTGAACTGAATATCTGATCTGAAGAAGTATGTTGCCCTATAATGTCTGAAGATATATACGCAAGTTTGTAACAGCGGAAGCGCGTGTATACGCGGGTCGTCTTCAGAGAAAGTGCGTATGGGTTGTGAAATTAGATCTGTAATATGTGCAGATGTATACGCGGGTTTATAAGCATGAAAGCGCGTATATACGCAGGACCAGAGAAAGGAAAGCGCGTATGAAAAAGTAGGGTTTGCTGAAGTATGAAGTATGGAGCGTCTGATTTGTTCTGCTGTGTTACTGCTATTTGTCAATGAGTTTTTAGTATCAATTTGATGTATGATTGAGCTTATGTAGAGGGTCCAACAAAATATGATGAAAGTATTCGTGTGTTGTGCTCTATTGAAGCCGTTGATCCAAAGGTGGAAATTGATGAAATGTAGTCCATAAAGGTGTCAAGGTCAAGCCTTGGGTCGTGGGTCGTAGCTCCCTTCCAGGTGAGGCCGGTAAACGAGAGCAAATGCAGCTCCCTTCCAGAGAGGGCCGGTAAACGAGAGCAAGGGGTTGTAGCCCCTTCCAGGAGAGGTCAGTAAACGAGAGAAGATTGTAGCCTTCCCCGCAGGGTGCCTCTCGCATGTCGGTACAGAGTCTGCGCGCACATGGTCAGATGATGTTTTCTCTTTCCTCCGATATCAAGGCCGAGACAATGATTACAATGGCAGCGGTGGTTTTCTCCCGACTTGGGTTTCCACCTAAAATCCTGGTGTTCATGTGTGTTGCTTATGTGTGATGGTTTATTCTGTTATTACTGCACATGCTTACTGTTAACTAAATATCTGATGAATGAATGATGCATAGAACTAAGTAAAGAAATAAATGCATAATAAGATCTCTGTGTATACGCGAGTTTTATGAAGGATATCTGCGTGTATACGCTAGTTGGCTTTGGAAAAGTAGCGTATGGGTTTTAGTGAATGGAAAAGTAAAAATTTTTTAGTATGTCCTAAATACTGATTCACCCCCCCCCCCCCCCCTCTCAGTATTTTTCCCAACAAAATAGCCTGCGGGCCCACTTAGTGAAGGCGACTTCATTTCACTAAGCTCCATCATCTTGTTGCATTTTCAACAATTGTTTTGATAAAATTTGTGGTAGTCTCCTTATTCACGAATAACGACAACTTAGAGGATTCGTAGGCATCATTTTTTTGTTTGTGGTCTCGTGTCTCAGTTGTGGAAATTGATTTTTTCTCCAAAGTGATAAATGGATGAAGTCTAGCAAATGGTGTGACTCTTTGGATGAAAAAGGGTCGCCTCCTTTGTTGATAATTAATGTAGAGCAAGCGTGGATCGAGGATTTTCCTAGTGTGGATTTTGAGCCAACTTCCTGTGGCTTTTATGTGGTGGCAACATCAGGCCTTGAGCCTTGCCTCACTATTTTTTTGTATAGTTTGTTAATGTAAAAAATGTGTTCATTAACTATGTTGAGATCAAAGAGTATATGTTTGGTTTGAGTTTTTAGTTTTAGTTTATATATGGCAGCAGAGGTCGAGATGTTATTCTTCCCTCTGGCCACCTAGATGCCTATGATGTACACGATGTAATTTGATTTTCTAAAGTAATATATATATATTTTAATTTAATATATGTGTGTGTGTTAGGATCGAAGAGCATATGTTTGGTCTCAGTTCTTAGTTTGAGTTGATATATGGTGGCAGAGGTTGAGATGTTATTCCTCCCTCTGGTGTAACGACCCATTCCCGAACTACTAATATCAGGCTTACGTAAGTTAGAAATTAAGGATAAGGTTTCAGACTAAAATTCATATGGGTTTAGCATAAAGTATATAAAAAGGATTAATGAAAAGAAAATAAAATTTTAAATAATTAAAATTTATACATATACTCAAAGTTGAGTTAAATATTATAATATAAGCCTTAATCTGAAATATCCTTCAAAGTCAAGCTGTATACTTCTAAATAGATTAATTAAACACAAAGATCACACCTCCTCTTTAATGCCACTGACATCTCCTTAAATGATAATCGTACCATCCTTCAAGAAGACCTTATCTAGATGGAGAAGAGGCGGTGAGGAGGTTGAATGGTGGTGGGGAAAATTATATAAGGAGGTTTTGAGGGAAAGAAGGGGGATTCGGTGGAAGGGAGATTGAATTGTCAGATTGAATTGTTTGAAGAGAGTCTTTGTTCTTCTTGGAAATCTGGGCACGGGGGCAGAGGAGACATCCTCTGGGTCTGGGATTGTTCCCGGATTGGCTGGGAGGACTTGATTGTTTTGGTGAATTGTTTAACTATCCACAGCATCAGCAATCATGGGAGAAGAACCACCATTTAAAACCATCAACTGTGTACCGAGTATTTCTCTTATGTATTTGATTGTTTCTCAATTAAATTTCACTGCTGATTTCATTAAAATACATTACTGCTGGATATATTTTGTCTGCAATTAATTCTCTGTGTATGGAACTTTACATTTCATGGAAATACATCACTGCTTTTAAAATATTTTGTCTGCAAATTAAATTTCTGTGTATGGAGTATTACATTTGGTATCAGAGGGTGATTCAAACCCTCTTACGACCTTATAGGCCCATTGAAAACTTATTTATAAGCTGCTGCTGGTACAAACCAGTCTCTGGTTGTTCCAAATTTAAGGCTGCTTGTGTAAACCTGCCGTGCAAATATCAGTTTCAACAAGAATTCATAATATCTACATAAATTAAATGTCAAACACACTGCATTTCGTGATCTTGTTTCAATCAGGAAAGTAGTATTTGAGTTGACCGTGCTATTTTCTGCCTATACTTATAACTATGAAGCAAGAAAAGATCAGCATGAAACCTCTATCGTGAAAATAGAATTGATGTCTCCATATAACTAATACACACTATGATTCTGCATAACCTACTAGCCAAAAAAGGACAACCAACTCAATATTTGTAAGGCATCAAAATATTAATGATATTGAGAAGCAACTATTGAACTTAAGTAACAATCCAAATTGATTTAAAATGGGTAAAACTAAACCTAAAATCATCAAACCATATGTTAAAAGACAACAAGTCATTCGCGGAAGAAGTGACCTAGAGTAAGTGAGAATAAGTTTATTACGGGTCATAAATTGCATAAACAAATACTTGTTATACAATAACTAAACTGCAACAATTACTGGTTCCTCACCAGCATTTCAAGATTTCCACAGGTGAGAGATTTGAAGAGTGTTGAAATTATCCGATCACGCATCTCTGTATGATTTGGAATTTGAAAATCAACCAGGGCCATGACTGTGCATAGAAGCTCATTACACACAGTTCGAAGCTTGCCCAGTTTCACAACCAAATTTGGATTAATAAATTTCCTGGCTGAAGGATTTTTATCTTCCTCCGTCAATTAAAATGCTACTTGTAGAACGCTTACAAACTCATCTTTAGAAGTAGAGGCTGAAGGGACAGGCAATAGTTTAGCCATCGGTTCCCACCTGCAGTGACACTAGCATTCATGTAAATATAACAGAATTCTGTATTCAACTGAAAAATGTTATTAAAAACAATAAGGAAAGGTGTAAAATGTGTTCGATTATATTCTAACTAATATACCAGTGGTCGATGCCTTCTTAGAAATAAGGGCACGATGAGAAGATCTTCCTTGAAGGATATTCTTCATATTCCCAATCTGGCCACTACCATTAGCTGCAACTGTGCCTATACAACAGCTCTCCAAAGGAAAATCTGCCAGTGGCAATTCAAATCTTTTTATTTGTCGCGGCCTTACTATCTTTTCTCGGCAATTTTACTGTTTGTATGTCAAGAAGGGCGAAGGTCGAAGGTCGAGCTTGAACCTCGAACCTCCCCCCCCCCTAACCGCTGCCTTTCGCCACCAATAAACCACCTATTCCCGCGAACATCTAACAACCGCACGCGCTAACGAACTGGGCTATGCAAACCGACGAAAACGATGTTTTAATTCTCAAATTGTCGACGGGTAGACTATTCGACGCAAGCGATGCTATTGACGTTGCTCCAATATTGATCATACCCCTCGCAAACGTGCACAGATTTCCTATCGCAGGCATTTTCCTCTCGAGCAACAGAAGGCCGAACTTCAAAACGAGGAAAGAAAAGAAATACAAGCTATCAATGCAGACCAGGGTCTGTCGATAGCGTCCCGTGAAACTGAGCAAAGGCATTTCTTCGATAAAGAGAAGACCGATACTTCTTTAAAAACTTCAAATATCCCTGCGGCGTGGCTCGAACTGGAGGCTCCCGAGATGGAGCTCTTTCAGGGAAACAGCGTGGATATGAAATAGACATCTGGTTTATACGTGATCTGCTGTCAAGATTACAATAGCCAGTGGAAGCCATGAATAAAATATCTGTGGAATATGACACAGGGTTTATTTGGTCATATAATATATGTGGTTAATAAAAATCAGATAGATATTTGTGCTGTAGATTGGTCACCATACATACATATGTATGAATATATCGTATTACCGGAACATGGATGTCATACATTCAAGTCTGAAAACGCAATTTCATATGTTTCGAACATAGCATATAATTCACTCCACCATTTAAAAAAAAAAATTAGTTTAAAACGTTTAGATATATGCGCGCTAAATATGGTTTAAGCCAAAGTTTTATACATAGGACATCGAAGCCATTTTATTAAACAATAAGCCCAAACCCCAAATTCGTATCACTTACAATCCACGTGGATGAGGCTAGCCACTTCATCGAAGCCTTTGTTAAACAATTGCCACCACTGTTAGATATTCTGGTAGTAAATTGTAATACATTAAAACTATAATTTTAGGAAAAGTTTAAATTGGATTCACGTTGGGTTGGGATTTAATAGTTGTTGCATATAAAAATTTTGAGTAAGCTTTTTATATATGATATAAAAGTCTAAAATATGTTCACAATTGAAAAGGTATAATAAAGTATTATATACAGGGTGATTACTTAAAATATATATATATATATATATATATATATATATTCAAGTGTTAGTATAGTCATAAGTAGCTGAGAATCAATAAATCCCTTCTATAGCTGCATCTAGGAATAAAACATTCTAGACAAGTTTATAAACTAACACTTTGATCGACAAAAACCTTACATTCCACTCTAGATTTAGTAAGCATACATTACCCTGCATAGGACAAGGAGGTCGCGTTGCCACCCTCCTTGACCTCGGTACCAGTAAGACCTGCCTACAGGTAAAATAGCAAAAGAACTATACCCGTATGCCAGCTCTAATCTTACGAATATTATATTTTGTCAGTCCGAAAATTTATCCACTCCTCATGAATTTATTTATGTATTCCAGGAAAAATTACCATGTTGAACACATACCAAAGGCAGCAGCACCGCCACCTCCACCTTCACCATCGCCTTCACAACCATCAAGATCGCCGTCAGCACCTGTTGCTCCGCCTGATCTCACTACTGTGATGAGCTCGTTAGAGGCCATTATGGAAACCTTGAAAGGGTCGCAGTGGACCAGGAACAAGGAGGAGCGACGTCAGTCAGAGGAAAGACACTCAGAAAGGCCGAGGGATTTTGATGACAAACCTCACAGAGAAGATATTTCACGGGAACTGCAAAAGATTAAACTCCCTGAATTCTCTGGAGAACGAGGTGGAGAGCATGCCGAAGCATGGTTGGAAGGGATGATCCGATGCTTTGCATTAAGAGAATATTCTTCAACTTCCAAAACAAAGATCGTTGTATTCCAACTCAGGGGGAATGCTCTGATTTGGTGGGGGAATATGGAAAAACAGCTGCATCTGACATCAGATACCGTTCCTTGGGAATTGTTTGTGGACCGATTCCGTGCGAAATACTTACCGCCTTTCTTTCAAGAGCAGCAAGCCGGAGCCTTCCATACTCTAACCCAAGGGGGTAAAACCATGGAAGAATACGAGACAAAGTTCATGGAACTTGTGAAGTATGTTCCTTATCTAGACACGGATGAACGCCAAGCCGAGCGTTTCATATTTGGGTTAAATCCTCGGATCAGAGCCATGGTAAGAATGTGGAAGCCACCGACCGTGGCAGAGGCGGTTGAATGTGCTCGTTATGCAGAAGAACATCTGGGGATAAAAAGGGATTTCAGGCCAGCTGAATCAATACCGCAGGCATTTACAGGAAAGACCCCCCGAAATTTCTTCCGAGGAAATAACTCGAGACCACCTCCTTATGGTAACAGATTTACCCCAAGAGGAGCGGGGGCAGGAGCTCCCAGGACCATAAACGCAATAGCTTCCGAGTCTTCAAACAACAGTGCGTGGAGGTCTCGAGGAACTGGTAATCGAGGAAGGAATGGGAGAGGAAGCAGCACCAGGGGACAGAGTTCTTGGTCGGGGATTTCTCAGTCAAACGAAAGAGGACCAACCCGAGTGGACTGTTGGGGATGTGGAGGACCCCATCTTCGACGAGATTGTCCGGAGAACTCGCGGCAAACAGGAAAAGAACTGGAGAACTCGCGGCGGACAGGAAAAGAACCGTCATCAGATGCTCAAAGCAATCACAGAATCCATGCTGTCGTCAACAATAACCAAGCAGCACATCAATCCACGGTAGTGGAATCTTCAGGTACTATCAATGGAATAAAACTCAAAATATTGTTTGACACTGGAGCTACTGATAGTTTTATTTCATCTTATGCATCGAATAAATGTGGGTTGGCAGCCTGCAAGCAAGACGATTTTAGACAGGTAGAAATGGCTTCAGGAGACCTTCAATCGGTACAATTATGTGTGGAAGATTGTAAAGTCGATCTAGAGGTCTGTTTGACCAAACTAAAAGTATATGTCACAGCCCTAGGTACTTACGACCTGGTGATAGGAATGGATTGGTTAGAGTCTCATCGAGCATGGGTAGATTGTTTCGGGAAAACAATACTTTGCGTAAATGATATGGGTGAGACAATCCAAATTCAGGGTATTAAGAGAAAGGTATCCTTGTGTTTCATCTCAGCCATGCAGATGAAGCGGTGCTTGAGGAAGGGTTGTCAAGTGTATGCCATTCAAATGATAAGCAAAGAAAAAGGGCCTTCCTTAGATCAGTATCCGATTCTATCGGAATTTCCGGATGTTTTTCCAAAAGAACTACTTGGACTGCCTCCTAGGAGAGAGATAGACGTCACCATTGAATTGCAACCTGGTATGGAACCTATATCTAAAACTCCTTACCGAATGACTGCCCCGGAACTTCAAGAGTTGCAAATACAGCTAAAAGAACTGTTATTCAGGACAAGGGTGTTAAGTATGATTGGACTGAGGAATGTGATAAAGCTTTTTCTGAGCTTAAGCGATTATTGACTAGTGCATCGATTTTACGAGTACCGGATATGGATAAAGATTTTACTGTATGTACCGACACATCTAAGCAAGGGTTAGGTGCAGTTTTAATGCAAGAAGGAGGCGTAATAGCGTACGCTTCGAGAAAATTAAAACCACATGAAGAACTTTATGCTACGCATGATTTGGAGCTAGCCGCGGTGGTCTTAGCTTTAAAGATGTGGAGACATTACTTGGTGGGGAGAAACTTTGTGCTCAAAAGTGACCACCAAAGTTTGCAATATTTATTCACCCAAAGAGACTTGAATGCAAGACAAAGACGATGGAGTGAGCTCCTAAGCGAATATGATTTTGCAATTTCATATATAAAAAGGAAGGAGAATGTGGTAGCAGATGCCTTAAGTAGAAGACCCCGAATATTCTCCCTCGTACCTATCAAGGTGAACTTGAGAAATCAAGTGCTTGAACATCTTGTAAGAGATAGTTGGTACTTAAAAGCAAGGTCAGGACTCGAAAGCAACCAATCGAAGGAACCTAAGTTTGAAGGGTATGATTTGGAAGAGGACAGAGTTCTACGATTTCACGGGAGGATGTATATACCCGATAGTGGAGATCTCCGAAACACCATCTTGAAGGAAGCACACCGAGCAATATATTGTGCATATCCTGGGTTAAAGAAGATGTATGCTGACACTAAGAGACTCTTCTTCTGGTCAGGCATGAAAAACGACATTGTCAAATTTGTTGCTAGGTGCCTTGAATGTCAGCAAGTAAAAGCTGATCATCGTCACCCAGCAGGTCTCTTACAATCTCATGACATCCCTATGACCAAATGGGAGATAATTTCTATGGATTTTATCGTTGGGCTGCCTCTTATGCAACAAAAGCATAATGCCATTCTGGTTGTGGTGGATAGATTAACAAAAAGCGCCCATTTCATCCCAGTAAGAGATACTTATGAAGTAGCTGATGTAGCACGGGTATTCATAAATGAAATCATCAGATTTCATGGAGTAGCTAAGAAAAATATATCCGACAGAGATCCACGATTCACATCAAGGTTCTGGAATTGTATGCAGTCGGCCTTGGGAACTCAGTTAAATTTGAGTACTGCCTATCATCCTGAGACCGATGGACAGACAGAAAGGGTAAATCAAGTACTCAAGGATATGCTAAGGATGTATGTTATGGACCAACAATCACGTTGGGAAAAGTACTTACCCTTGGTAGAATTTGCTTACAACAATAGCTATCATAGTTCAATCGGGATGCCGCCATTTGAAGCTTTATACGGAAGACCTTGCAGAACGCCGTTGAGTTGGGACAGGTTAGAAGATCGAATAATCGTCGGACCCGACTTGATCCAAAAGATGGAGGATCAGGTAAAACTGATTAGACAACGGTTAAAAGAGGCTCAGGATAGACAGAAAAGTTATGCGGACACTCACAGGACAGATAGAAGCTATGTGGTAGGAGATCAAGTTTTCATCCGAATCAGACCAAATAAGAGCACCATTCGGTTTGGGAGGGGGACAAAATTATCCCCCCGGTTTATTGGACCGTTTGAAGTCCTGGAAAAAGTTGGACCTGTCGCTTATCGTCTTGCACTGCCACCCCACCTGCATAAAATTCATAATGTATTTCATGTATCTGCCTTACGACACTATATTGCTAATAAATCTCATGACCTTCAATGGAAGGAACTGCAGGTATCGGACGAGGGAACCCTAACGGTCGAACCATTACGTATTCTGGAACGTAGGGTTCGACAGCTCAGGAACCGCCGGATAGACCAAGTGAAAGTCCAGTGGGACAAGTATAGTCCTGGATCAACGACTTGGGAGGATGCTGAGACTTTTTGCCAGAATTACCCCAGCTTATGCTAAATTTTGAGAACTGAAAACTTTTATGTATATGACTGCTCTATTTTGATACTCGACATTTTGAAACACTATGTAAATATGAGTTTTTACTTTGCTGGTACATGGATACCCATAAGTCTAGAATGCTACTTCACTCTACTGATACAGAATATATGATGTTTGTTTAAAAATTTACTGGTGCATGGACACCGATATGCAATATGTCATTTAAATTAACAGTGCAAGAATGTGAAATCATAGATTAGACATTATAGATGAAAATATCTATCAATTTATTTCATTGCATTTCAAATATGATTCAAGGAAGGGAAATAAAAGAATAACTACATATTGAATATGAAAAGTGAAACCTATGGGTATATAGATTGAAATGGACACAACAATGCATCATAAATAGAACATGAATGAACTAAACAGAAGCAGCATCTGAAATGAGAAATTTTATTTACCTATGTGAACAAATTTTCTTTTTATATATAAGTTCTAGGATTGATATCATACATATCAAAGTATTTTGAATACGTAGAGGTTGTTATATGGGTAACAATTGGTTATGAGCAATATAGATGCATATGCTGTAATATGTGTACGAGTGTTTACATTGCAGATTATGTACCAGTGAATATCATGCTGCAGAAAACAGAAAACAGATTACCGAAACAATCTACGTGATGACAGATTTCCAAGAACAGCTGAGACTCCCCGAGATCCCACGATAGGGTGTTGACCCTGGTCCTACTGGGAGGAGTGGAGGTGTTGCCCACTGTTTATCCTCCAATACCTGGAGTCATGGGAGGACTGTGTGAGTCACGCTCCCCTAGACGTGTGATGATGACTGTCGGATGCCTACAAACATGTTAGGTCAATGTAATCGACACTGATATCATTTGAGGTCTATGAATGGATCAGTAGAACTGATGCCATGGCCTATTCCTGTAGAGGACAGATAGGATGGGAGTGGAAGAGATTAGGAAGGATAGGATGATTTTAGAATAGTTTGGAGATTCAGATAAGATGGGAAGTAACAATTAAATTACCAATACATACTTATTCAAACATAAATGCAAATCTTAAAAAAAAAAAAACAATATTGATATGAGTATATGAAACCCTGAACTTCGGGACGAAGCTTTTTAAAGGGAGGAAGTATGTAACAACCCGTTCTCGAGTTATACACAATGATATTAGCGTGTGTGCGATATAGACATTTGATAGCTACACCTGCCTACCTCGCACACATCGCACTAGTACACCAAACTACTAATATCAAGCTTACCTAAGTTAGAAATTAATGATAAGGTTTCAGATTAAAATTCATATTTGATTTAGCATAAAGTATATAAAAAGGATTAATGAAAAGAAAAGAAAATTTTAATTAATTAAAATACATACATATACTCAAAGTTGAGTTAAATATTATAACATAAGCCTTAATCTTAAATATACTCTAAAGTCAAGCCGTATACTTCTAAATAGATTAAATAAACACAAAGATCACACCTCCTCTTTAATGCCACTGACATCTCCTTAAATGATAATCGTACCATCCTTTAAGAAGACCTTATCTTGCTGGAGATGAGGCGGTGAGGAGGTTGAATGGCGGTGGGGAAAATTTATATAAGGAAGCTGATTCGAAGGAAGCGGGGCTGAACTTGGGGCTGATTACCAAATGATATGATGAAAGGAAAGAATTTGTACTGAGGAGGAGTCTCTGTTCTTCTTGGAAATCTGGGCACGGGGGCAGAGGAGACATCCTCTGGGTCTGGGATTGTTCCCGGATTGGCTGGGAGGACTTGATTGTTTCGGTGAATTGTTTAACTATCCACAGCATCAGCAATCACGGGAGAAGAACCACCATTTAAAACCATCAACTGTGTACCAGGTATTTCTCTTATGTATTTGATTGTTTCTCAATTAAATTTCACTGCTGATTTCATTAAAATACATTACTGCTGGATATATTTTGTCTGCAATTAATTTTCTGTGTATGGAACTTTACATTTCATGGAAAGTTTATCCTCCAATACCTGGAGTCATGGGAGGACTGTGCGAGTCACGCTCCCCTAGAGGTGTGATGATGACTGCCGGATGCCTGCAAGCATATCAGGTCAATATAATCAACGCTGATATCCTTAAGGTCTATGAATGGATCAGTAAAACGGATGCCATGTCATATTCCTGTAGAGGACGGATAGGAAGGGAATGGAAGAGATTAGGAAGGACAGGATGATTTTAGAATAGTTTGCAGAGGCGGTTGAGATGTGAAGTAACAAATAAATTACAGAAAAAGAAACATGCTTATACAAACGAAATTCAATCTTAAAAATACAAACCTTGAGTATATGAAGCCCTAACTTTGGACGAAGTTTTTACGAAGGGGAGGAAGTATGTAATGACCCATACCTTAGTGACAAGTAGGATAACCGATACAATTATGTTTGGTTGAACCAATCAAATAATAAAATAAGTTAATTAAGGCAAATTAATTAATATTATAAACAAACAAAAGTCATCACACCCATTCCTTCATTTTTAAAACAAAATAATTTAATCGAGCTTATCTCGACATTAATGTACCCTTAAATGAAGATAAGGTCGCCTTAAATGGTGGCAGGCCCTCTTAAATGTAATAAAAGATCTTCAGGAGTGAAAGGCGGTGGGGAGATAGATATAAGGGGGAGGATGTGCGGGAGTAAGGGGTCGGTTGGAGGAGAAGAAAAATCCGATATTCTGGAGCATTTGGATTGAAGGATACACAGAGTTTTGAAAAGAGAGTTTCACCGTTCTGGGGTTTTGGGCACGGGGGCAGAAGAGTAATCTTCTGGGTCTAGGATTATTCCTAGATCGGCTGGGAGGATTGTTGTTTTGGTAATCTGTCCATATTCACCATATTCACCTACTGCATCTCAGGTATTTCCCATATAGCATAAATTGAATTTTCTTTTATTTCTGAACTGCATGAAATCGTACTTTTATTTGATTTCTGGTTGTATATGCTTGGATATATATATATATATATATATATATATATATATATATATATATATATATATATATATATATATATATATATATATATATCAAAATGACCTCTTAAACTGTACAAAAGGGAAAGATGATAAATTGTAACTGTTTCCTGAATTAAATTACACAAATTTGGAATAATTTTTAGAAACAGCAGTAATTCCCTGTTAAATATTCATGTGCACAAAGGTGTAATCTTCAATCTTCCAAAAAAACTTAATAGCTCAGAAACTATGAACTCTATGAACTCTCTCCAACTTAGAATCTATACAAATCAATATCTACACTTTAACCTAAAACTTTAGTTTAATTTATAGAGATATTGAAGTAGTTTAAGATCCATTAAGAGGGATTGGTTCCTCCCATGAAAGGATTTGAGTTCCTTAGACCAAAGGATAAGCTCCATGAGTAGAGGGATAAAGCTCAAACTGGCGTGACTCTAGAGGCTTCTAGTTGGGAGAATATTCAACCAACTAGGCTTCTAGAAGTTACTTTTTATATTTACTTTCTTTTTACGGGGGTGCACAGGTTTTAGTGGTGAGCATAGCGGCATTCGTCCAGATAATGGAAGAATCATCAGCGCGTGTGCAAGAAAATGCTATAAAAAGCGTGCATACAATATTTTAAGGGTTTTAAAAAGATTTTCTCCAATTTCCAAGACTTGATTAAGGAGCATTAGTGTTTTTTGCGTCTAAGGGAAGATGATATGGATGGCGATACACCAATATTGATAGTCAAAAATCATGGTGACGAAATGACGTGTAACACTTTTAGCACCCAACTAGAAATATGGAAAAAATTTTATCCAATGGGGATGTGCAGGATTGGTCCTTACCATATTTAGCTTTTTAATTTATATCCTTTCAAATGCCTTTATACACATGTTTTTCAACAATTTCAGTGATGTTGTTTTTGGAGTAACATAGGTAATTTCATTCCAACAATTCTACTTCTAGTGTAGCAATATTTCTTTTCATCTAATTGAGGTCAACATTTTTTTCACATCAATAGTAGCATCAAGCCAATAGTTATTTAAGTACTAATTGATGGAAATTTAAATGGCATTCTATTGATAACAAAATAGATGATAAAATAAAGGATATGTTTTTTCGAAGTGGTGACATTTTTATCGATTAAACAAGGTTGATATGCACATATGCAATAAGTTGCACAACATCAACAATTTCTCTTTGTACCCTTTTATGCAAAACATTTAGTGGAGGTTCAAATATGCATAGCCATTCTTTCTAATCAATGTCTGTCCATTTGAGCAAACAGATGCATATCTTCTGTCTATAGAAAAAATATTCTTAGCACTCATGCGTGACGTGGGAGTGTAGCTTACAAGCATGTGTTTTAGATCTTTGCCTATCAAGAAAATGCTTTTGATAACTACTAACTTCAGTGGGATTTGTGAAGTCATATTATGTTATAGAGCATATTGCATATGTAGTTCTAATGTATCATATTTGATTGTTTAATATATGGCAAATATTAACTTGTAAAAGCTGTTATTAATGAATTCTCCCTGGTTATTGATTAGTGATGATAATTTTTTCTTAATGCTTAAATCTTATTTGAGTGAAATTTGGTTAATTATTTGATTGCATTGTGTTGTTTAGCAGTTGTTTCTAACATCTATTTTCATGATGAATCTAGAGGTGTTGTTTATCAAAATCATGGTGTTCGATCCTTATTTTCAACATCATCATCAAGGGGTTCACTCAGATTTTTAATGGAGGTCTATGTACGAAAGAATTACCTAGGGATATTTGTTCCGTGGGAAAAATAAAAAATATTGGTTCAAAAAATTCTATTTGGAATGAGAAATTGCTTCTGAGCCCCTGTAGGTTGGATCTAATGTTGGGAACATTCAATGGTCATATCAATTCAACATGCAACAGTGAAAATTTAATGGTTCCTAACCTGTTCAGGCCATCTGGGCAACATCTAAGAGACAACATGTAGAAATTACCACTTTGGTTTGTATGTTTCTAGATTTATTTGGTTTGTGTATCCTAAAACTTTCCTAATTCTGCCAGGTCCTTGATGTCTTGTGTGCGTGATGCACTTAAAATAATATAAATCTCTTAAGGGTTATATTTCTATGTTGGTATTAGGGATAATGGGATGTTCCAATGGATGTTAGATTAGATATCCTTTTATTTTTTTGGTCATAACAAAAGTGATGGAAATTCCCTTTATCTGTTAAATGATGCCATTTATGTTTTATCACCATCTGTGTTTGATTTTCTTTGTCTATCATTTCGAGGTAAATATCAGGAGAACCCGCTATCATTTCTTGGCCAACAAAGTGAGGAAAACATAGAAACTGAGGATGCATTTATCTTTGAGATGAAGCCTTCAAGTTGTGAAATTGAACATATATAACTATCAAGGGTTGTTATGCACAACGCTCATTCCTTGTTTAATTTTCACTGCGATGAATCAAAAATATTGGCATTAAGCTATATATATATATATTCTTTTTATATATTTACTAAGAAATGTTTGTATTGACTTTCTACACCCTTTTCTATTTTATTAGGTGGCATATTTCTTGGCATATTTGAAAAACACTGGACTTATTGAAAATAGTTTAGACCATAAGAAGGATGTTATTAAAGAAAATGTTAATGTTGAACATGAGGGTGTAGAAAAATCCATCCTGAATCAAGCAGATGCAAAAGAGGAAACTGTAATAAATGTCTTGGTAGGTTATGTGATTGTTGTAAAGGACTCGAATAATTTAATGGTTGTAGACCTTGAATCTGGACAAGCACAAATTTTTGACGATATAGATAATTGATGGAAATTTGTTAAGCATGAGAAAAGTGGTTAATATTATTATTGGAATGTTAAAACTAGGGAAAAATTATGGGAAATATCCACTGATTTTATTCAACAAGTTACCGAATAAGCCGATGGAAGATATCTATCAAAGGGAGAAAGATCACAAGGAGGTGGGTTAGGCCTTAAGATACTAATTTTGAGTGAGAAGGTGGATAAGAGGTAGAACATAGGGCCCCTGGTATTCAAGATGATTCGAATTCTACTTCAATACTACCTAAAAATTCAGAGCCTTTAGTAAACAATTGTCATGACAATGAGCAAAAATACTTGCAGGAACAGATAATCAGAGTTGACTTAGACGATAAATTTAAGGAAGAGGATGGATATGTTAAACTGGCATTCTCCTATGACATAAATGTTGATTTTAAGGATCAACCATGTCTAAAAAATGAACCTGGAGTCCAAGCAATTATCCCAAGTAATTTTTTCTCCTCAGAGAAAATGGTAGATGGAGACTTTTACAACACAAAAATAGTAGATATGGTAGTACAATATTTAGAGGAAAAAAAAGGGCCTAACCAAGATAAATAGTTCATATCTCTCAAACAAGAGATTCAAGAGAAAAGTACCAATCCTTTTGAACTTCTTACATCCAGTGAAAAGTTGTCTTTGAGATTTAATGCTCTTAATGGGTACTGTATATATTACATTCAGTTCTATTTTTTATCTATTCTAGAAGAAAAGTTTCTATCTTCAAAGTATGAATTTGATATTTTTTATATTCATGTTTCTCGGAGTAATTTTTTTTTACATATTTAATTTTTTTATATTATCTCTAATAGTTTCCTATACAATGTATAACCATTTTTCAAGAAAATTGATACAACTTGAGCTTTGAACTTGTGACTAAGGTATGAAATGGAGGCATAAATTCACGTAGCTGACTGCAAAGCCCCTCTCTCACTTGTAGATTCTTTGGGGGAATTTTTCTTACATATTCAGTCATAGCTTAAGGAACTTGAGTCTGTCCTTAATGTGGAATAGGTTCCGATGTCAACTGGAGCAGATCAATGTAGGCTTTTATCCACTTCATTTTCTTCCTTCTAAAATTGAGCCGCATCAAAAATTATATTGAGAGAAAGTCATAGGGATGGAAATGATAAAATAATTTCCTTTTTTGAAGTTGAATATCACACAAAATCTCCAATGAATGAGGATAACATGGATTTCCCACAAGTAAGAATCAAATTTATTCTAAGGGTGAAGACTGCACATTGCATTCCGAGTTTGAAATGTTTCCTTTGCTTAAGCATGAAATATGTAACAATTTTGCTAATCAAGTATATATTACAGTGATACTCATAGAAACCATGAATTATAGGAAGGTGAGATAAGGTAGGTAGCTGATTCTAAGGCCTTAGAATGTGCTATTGGAGGTTTTTCAAGTCCTCAGAGGACAACAAAGGGAAATGATTTGATGAAGGATGTACCTTCAACCTTTGGAAAGGTTGTTGGGAGTTCAAAAGATGCAGGTGAATATGTAGACATGGAAGCTAATATGGAGGTTGATGATCAGACTGCTACAAGAGAAACAACTCATGAGGGAGATGAGCCATCATCTTTTCATGATTCTTATTTACAAAAAAATTCATTGGATCCATGATTACCTTCAACAATTCCCATTGTATCTACTTACTCAAACTTCTCATTTCCTCATTTCCAATATAGGTTGGAGACGATACATTAGGAGTAGCCTCTCAACCTCCATGAGAAGAGTGGGTTCCACGATCACTACCTCCGAATGGTGGTGATGCCATTCCTCCACCACCCCTATCCCCCTTAGCTCCACCATTATCCTCTAGTAGCTATGAGGAAACTTTATGCCCTATTATTTCATACACAGAAAAATATATTTGAACTTATGTTCTCATGCCGAATTTTAATTGTTACTCATCTTCAAACAACGAAGCTTCCAACCCTAATTTTTATTACCATCCTGATGGTCTTATGAATGGAACAAAATTATCTTAATATGAACATATTGCAACTACATACATGGAAGGTTTAGGATTGAATAATCCTATGGAAGGTTAATGTATTATGACTCTGAAAGAAGCACAATACCTAAGAGTGTAGGGATCAGTAACCCCACAACTCCCACTTACTATGAACATATTGGTGGTATCACTTATGTTGAAAACTAAAGAATTAACATATACACTAATCAAGTCTCTACTAAAGGTGTCACTGATGTTGTTGGTGCATCATCAGGGCCCATGAGTATAGGTGAGGTCACCTCAATCCAAATTTTGACTTCTACTACTAGTAGCTTAACAACCTCAACTACTGTGGATTCCTCAACCAGAAGTGTAGTTGCAGTGACAATGGAAACTCCAAGAGGAAAAAATGTATCAAAGGGTAATTTCCAATAAAATGAGTATTATATATAGAGGGCTATCTTTTTTTCAAGCATATTAGTGTTGCTTTACTTCTGTCATCTTTATAAACTTGGAATTTTCTGATAAATTATTTATTTTTCAGTGTTATACCACGATATTAACAGACTAAGGTTCCATTTAATTGTAGTGTGAAGTTAGAAACGATCTATTGTGGAAGCATCAACAATGAGATCCAACAATAAGGTTTTTTCCTTATTTGACAAGGTATTCCAAAGATTTATTTGCCTAATTATTTTCATTCAAGAAATCCCAGCAATGTGTGTATTTATTCTTAGAGTGTGCTTTTATTTCTCAACTATTTTTGATATCTTGAATTGCAGCTAAATTCTCTTACAATGACCTATTGTGTGCCATTGGAAGTCAGATAAGGAGGATTTGCATGGTAGTCATGATGAATATGAAAGTGAAAATGATTAGTAAGTGTGGTTAATGCAAAATTTCCAACCCCTTGGGGGTGATTGGTAATTGTGGATTTTAAATGTATTTTTTCATGATGATTTTGGAAACCGTGACGCATTCTGATATTGTCTGTTTAATAAAAATTATCCTCATTTAGTCAGGTTATAATTTTGCATCCAGGTTGTGTACATGTTTCTGCATGTTTTTTGTTATCATTGAAATTTGAAAATGAAAGTTAGTTGAATATTTTAGCTGCTATTATGAGAATTCTCTTTTTTTCTTGGTTCAAGTAATAAATGTGTGTTTGTAGAGGAAATATTTGTGGTATTACAATGGGTGCTAGAAAATATTATATATCCATTCACCTAAGTTACCAGGATTCAGATCCAGATATGGATCCACATGAATTTTCAAAAAGTTATGATCTAGATATCATAGGGAAATGGAAATTGCAAACAAAGAAACATACTATGTGTGTGTTTGTGTAATATGTAATACTTATATAAGATAACCAATTTATTCGACTAACACACTCTACATTAATTATTTTATACAAGTTAAATTATAAATATTCTTAATGTTTATGATTATTAAATATGAATGATTAGTAAATAGTTAATGGTTAATGTAAAATATAAGGTAAAATATTTAATAATCATTCTTTTATAACATAAAATATTGGAATTAGATTCATGAATTTAATAACAAACTATCGGGCGCTTGTTACAGCGAAATATAGCACCTAGTGCAAGGCTTGACTATGTGACCTAAACAATGTGCAACATATTGGAATGTTACCAACTTATCACTATCACCACAGAAACCACTCCCCTCTCTTTAGCGAAGGGCTTAGGGATCAAATAACCCAAGGATATTAACTAAGTTCACCTTGAGTATCTTACAATAAAATAGCCATTGTATTAGGGTATGACAAACTAGGGCTTTCAATGGATGAAGGAATGAAATCAAAACTTGGGTTCAAGGGGCCTATGGGTCGATCTAAAGGCTAATTTTAAGCTTAAGGTATTTTAAATAGGTTACCTAAACACACCAAATCAAGAGAAACTCAAGATTATTATAAATTAGGGTTTTAAGGCAATGAATTGCATCACAACTAAAGTTTACAACAAGAAAAACATATTTAGCTAGAAAATGGTGAAAAAGGTATGAAAAATTTTAAATTAGTTTCTCTATTGAAATTTAAAAAAAACCATGCCCCTAAGGCATACAGAAACAAGTACATAACAAAATATTTTGTTGGAAATTAATCTTAGTTTACAAAAAAAAAGGGGGGGGGTTTAAAATAAAATGCCACAAATGATAAAGAATAGCACCTTATAAATCTAGGGAAAATGAGTCTAATATGAAAACCAATATAGGGCTTTTTTATGAGCAATTCTAAATACAAAAAAACTAAGTCAAATAAAATAACTTACCCAATTTCTTGTAATTTAGGGTTTTTATTTTCCATTTGAATCTAAGAAAGAAAAACCTCTTTTCCTCAAATGCTTGGGGGAATGGTTTAGCTCAACAAGGGATAATGAAATGAATACCAAATAACCTAACTTGGCACAAGAACATCCATCCCTTGGAACATTATACCAAGATAAAGAAAAAAACCAACTTTCTCTACCATGCAACATCCAAGGCAATATTGTAGACAATAGTTATTGAATCCTCACATTCAATTTGATATGGTAAAAATTAATCCATGGCTGTCAAAATCTATGAATAATTATTAAAGCATTATAGGTAGGAATTTTGTGAGTAATATCAGATATAATAGGGATGTTGCACCATAGGAATTCATTATATTCTCTGTAAATGCATGAAATTCCAGGAGATCTCTTGATATTAAGGAATTTTTGTTTGATATCCTTGATACTAACCATTCTAGAAAGGAATACCCTTAACCACATTTCTAGGACAGAAATCAGACTGTAATCTTAAATTCAAGAGTATTCTGGGATTTAATAGGGATGCTACATCATAGGAATTCATTCTCTTATCTCTAAAGTCATAAAATATCAGGAGAGCCCTTTGTATTAAGGCATGGTTTCCCCCTATCCTTGGCACTATCCAATCTAGCAAGGGATGCCCTTAGCTACATGTTGAGAACAAAAACGAAAGTGAACTCTTTAAGATATTTAGGTAGCTAGAAATTTCATGGATTTTTTAGAGGAGCATGTTGGGTATATATTATACTCATGTAAACCATACCTTTATTATCTATTTATCCCTAGATTTTGAAACCAATTTCTCATTTCGTTTAGCCTTTTTATGGTGTAATTATCCCAATTTTTTAATTGACATGTTTGATGGTATTGTGCATTCTATGTCAAAGGCAATGAAAATTTCTCAACCTGACACATTTGTTCCTTATCATAGAAGACTTATTGTGATGGATTTGACTTGGGCTATATCTCTTGGCACATATTCTCTTGGAGATACTACATGGTTATATGATCTAAAGAGAGTTATTTTATGTTTTTCTTGTGCACTATATTCAGAAGATCAAACACTAGAAGGAAAATAACCTCTAGCGACTCTAGAAAAGGTTATAAAGGAGGTTTTTAATGTTATAAAATTGGCCAAAATTGTCAAAAAATCTACAATATTTGTTTATTGTTACAGAGGTTTTGGCAGAGCTTTTAACATAAATTCAACACAACTAAAAAAATTGGGTGGCTCGAGGTTATTGCGGTTGTTTTTTTCATCGGTGAGCTACAAAGGTTTCAACGCACCGGTGCGTATCATATAGAAGGTGGCCCGGGGCAATTGAAGGTGCATGCACCGAGCCGTCAAGGTATAAAACTGCACTGGGCACAGTGTTGGTGATACAACACACGAGGCTGTTCTAATTGGTCTTGGGGTTTGTGTAGTGCCCATGGGTCGTCTCAACACACTGGTACGTAGACTCATAGAAATGCATCGGTGCACCATATCAGAAAAATGCACCAAAATTTATAATCTCTATTGGTATTTGTGCGGTGCCCATAGGTCGTACAAATGCACTAGTGCATAGTCTCACATAAATGCACCGGTGCGCAGTATCACAAAAACACACTAAGATTTTTAATTGGTTTTGGTATTTGTGCAGTGCCCATAGGTCATAGAAACGCAGCGGTTTGGTGCAGCATACAAACGCACTAGTGTATAGTAACTGACACGCACTAATGTTCATTTTGTATTTTTTAGAAACATCGACCTGTGACAGTGCAATTATTGTGATTTTTTAAAATTCATTATTCATCAAAAGTTGACACATGTTATAATAGTATTCATATTAATTAAATTTTTATTAATGCATTTGAATGCGATGTTTGGATTAATTTTTTATATCATATCATAATTATTGTGATTTTTAAAAATTCATTATTCATAAAAATTCGACACATATATATCTTATAACAATATTCACATGAATTAAATTTTTATTAGTGCATTTGAATGTGATGTTTGGATTAATTTTTTATATCATATCATCAAATTTCACATCTCTTCATTATAATATTTAATAATCCATAAATTCAATTAGTGGTGTTACATTCCACAGTGATAATGGAGAATGCAATAGAATAAATTAAAACATATTTTATTATATATATATGAATAAGACAGTCTTTATCATACAAAATGGGACAGTTATTGGTATCCCTTTTTCTTTCAATTGGGACACTATGTCCATTAAATTAAACAAAATGTATGATTTCACAGACAAATATTTCAAAAAATACAACACCTTTCTTTGATATCCAAACATAGTGATCATCATTCTTCGCTTGAATTGATGTCATTGCTAGAACTACTTCCATGACTTGGGTTATTTTTAGGAATGTTTTACTCACGATGTTGATTTTTTTATTCTTCTTCACCTTCCATCTACAAACATAAAACTAAATTGTAATGAGTGTATATACATTGGTGAGAATAATGAAAATTTCAATATTAAATAATATACATCAATGTAAATAAAAAATAAATGACGTACCATAGCAACAATTGAATCATAAAATATACACATTCTTTCAAAACCATGTACGATGCCATCTTTCAAGATTTCATCCATTGGCGCAATTCCATACTTTGTTTCCTGCAAGTTCTATACCCCATAACAAATCATATATTTAATATTAAATCTATTTTTATTGTATTAATTATAGACAGAGCTAAGTAAAAGAATATCGATAGATGCTTACAAATTCCACAATTTATTTCTGATATGCGAACATATACTCACAACCCATATTTAACCCAATTTCAATCAATTCGTTTTATGGTTCTTCTTTGTATGTTAGCACCTGTTTGAAGACATTCAATGATGAATTTTGTAAAACAAATTAAAAAATACAAAAATTAAATCTAGTTAAGTTGTTATAAGGAAGTAAAAATTACTCACAAACTTAGATATCAACCCTTTTCTTCCTTGTCACCCTGTTTTATGTGCTGAATGGGTTCCATTTTCTTTTATTTTATGCAAGAAATTACTTGAAAATTAATATTTAATGCTAAATTGTTTATTTAGTGTACCTAATGATCAAAAAATTCAATGATTACATATTACATTTGAAGCAAGTTTTTGTTGAGATGGCTCCTCCCGCGATGCAATTTTGTCCTTTTCTTTGACCGTCTCCTTGTAGACCTTTTTGGACATTCCTACTGGCATATTTATGATATCAAATCATTTATCTTTTGAGATTTTCATAATCTTCCTGAAAATGTAACATGACAATAAACTATTTAATTTTTATATTGATATATGAAAATTAAATATAAGAAAAGTGATATTTATAAATAATTCTAGACAAACATTTAAATGAATATTACTTTTTCATTCCTTCTTTTTTGTTGTTGTACATTTTTTCTATTAAAAGTATGACATGTCTCATTGATCAATTCTCTGGAAACTCTTCCTGTAGTTTAGATAACATTGGTTCTTGGAATCATTGGATTGATTTTTCTATTGTAAGTGGAAAGAAAATCTATACATTTGTTCCACTAGATCCCTCAAACTTTTGTAAATTTTTTTCCCCCTTTCGTTAACCTCCAACACCACTCCGGATGAGCTAAGGAGAAATTCATTTTCATTTGCATGTTCTATTTTTTTCTTTTCTTAGAACAACATTCATTTTCTGAGTTGTTGGTCCCTTTAAAAAATTAAACAGATGTGAATTAATAGATTGTTTGACACATGTTATATAATAATTTTAAGTTTATTATTAATGAAAATTAAAAAAAGAAACTCATATTGGATCGATAGTATTTTTTCATTCACCTGATTCATCATTTTACAATTTTTCCATCAAGCTTTTATGCTCTTCTGGTCCTAGATCAGAAATAATCTTATCGAGCTTCATCATTTTGTGGCTCTGCATGATACAAAGTAAACAATACATATTAGTTAAACTTACATATATTTCAAAAATAATATTTTTTGTAAAGAATTTATAAATAACTTGGATTTTTTACTTTTCTTAATGTGTTATCAGTATTTTTGTTACTTGATCTCTTGTCAGTAATTTATTTATCAATCTGAAACCTGTACCATATCATTTATTAATATATTTATAAATAAATTGTCAAATTTGCAGGTAAAAAAAATAAATCTCAAGAAACCGATGCAGCATTCATGGTGTATGCACTGACGTCGGTGCATGGGTGTCTTATAAATACACTTCACAAACAGTATAATAAACCGTATGGTGCTCTATGTCAACAGGGAGCACCGGTGCATTACATATTAAACACCGCACCAATTAACACAGGGAAAATAATAAAAATTGTCCAGTGTTAGTTTTTGTAGCATAAACGCCCTGTGAAAACAAGGGACCACCATACGGTGCTCTCTGTCAACTAGGAGACCCAGTGCAGCATGTTATATGTTATATGGTGCACCTATTAACACAATAAAATATTTTTTTGTAAAACAACATGTTCGCGGTGCGCCATAATGAAATAGTGCACCAGTGCCCTATTTACATATGGCGCATTAATTAAAAAAAATTGTTTTTAAATTTTTTATTACACAATACTTTCACGGTGTGCTGGAATAATACAACGCATCGGTGCGCAATGTTACGCAGGGTGCACTGATAAAAAAATATATTTTTTTCAAAAATTCACGCAAGGGCCGGCATGGATTGGGATCCGACTATGCAAGTCGTCCTGTGGGTTGGATGTCAATCTAAAATGAAAATTCCTAATTCTAAAATCACAGAAACAGGGAGAAGAAAGGGAAAAAATAAAAATAATGAAGGGTTTAGGGTAAAAATGGATTTTTTTTCTTGTCTCTGAAAATGAAAAACAAATTGAAATTTTTTTCTTACTTCATAAAAAAACTGCAGAAAAAGTAAAAGAAATAATCAAATTTAATCACGAGATCGTTTGAAATTCTATGCTACAGAGTTTGAATCACCATAGGTTTGGAATTCTGATTGTCTGAATACTTCTGTTCGAACGTATTTCACTGCTCCACAGTGCTCTCATGCTCTCTTGCTCTAAGTATGTCTCTTGCAAATATTGGCTAATTTTTTTTGCAAATATAGTGAAATAATGAAAAGTGTTAGTATTTAAAGAATTGTTTTATGAAATTAGATTTTCAAAAATATTTTTCCGCCTATATTTCAATTTACCGTTTTTTTTCACTTGAAGAAAATAGAGTTGCGCTTTATTATTTTGTGCTTATTCGTCATCGATGCATCACTTAATAGCATTGCACTAGTGCGTTCATTAGTAACACGACACTGGTGCACAATAACTAAAACAAATTGGTGCAGTTATATGTACAGTAGCGCTGATTTGCAGTTAATGCACTGAAATTACTTTTAGGTGTGTACAACAAAATTTAGTGAACTCTAACCATGGAAATTGAGAATTAGAATTTTGTTTATTCTTGATGGAAATATGCACTTAGAATTAGAATTTTTTTTATTCTTGAGAATTAGAATTGGATAAATTGTTGATGGAAATAACTATTCTTCCAATGCATTTTGTTTATTGCAACAGGTCCCCACTGATTATGTGGAGAGAATGCAATGTGGGGCATGTGAAGATGCAATACTATTGGGCCCACGTGGCCAATTGTGGCATGTGAACCTATTCTATGCTAAGACATGGGTAGTTTTCACAAATGGTTGGGAAAGTTTTGTTTCTAAGCAGTTTATTGAAGTTGGAGATATTTTAGTTTTTAGACATGTTGGAAATGTACATTTTCTCTGAAAATATTTGGGCCATTTCTTTTTAAAAACTACACCTCTTCTTCTTTCAGAAAAAGAAACTTGAACCTTTCCACAAACTGCAACAAGAAAAGGTGCCAACAGGAGCCTTTGAAATGCATATCTATTTCTCACATTCATATCTATTTCTTTTGTTGAGGTCTCGAAGGAGTTGATTATGGCCAGTCTAATTCGCTGAGGAATCTGCCTAAATTTTCTTTGGTTCTACCAAAGGGTGCAATTAGTAACAGATACAGGATTGTAAGCTCCCTCCAACCTCATTAAATTACAGAATATGGATAAAAATCCATAGAAACGCCTATCATTTACGTAAAATGCCCCGAAACACAGAATGGAGTGTTTTCTTTTTTGAAAGTTGTCTGTTATTATGGTGAAAGAAATTATTCTTTCTATTTTGTGCTAATATGGTGAAGAAATGGAATAGTGCTCAAGTATATGACAATAGTCTTCAATCATATTCTCAAAATATATGGGTTCTTTGTTAAATGCATAGCTACAAGATTCGATCATATCTCTGCTAGGAAAAATTAAACTGAAATACCAATACGACAGGGTCTGTACTATCTACTGTCCCATGAACCCATAAAACCCACAAAAAATCTCAAAATCCTTTTAATAAAATGAAAAATAGTCCATTTTTGTTTTTTGTCTATTGCATTCTTGACACTTGAATTCTTCTAAAATCTATTTAATGGAATTAGTACATGTGAAATGGTACATGTGTTATTTCATCAATATTTATACTTTTTAATATGGGTTTTTATAAATAAGAGGACTTAATTACCTTATACCTTATAAGAATATTTTTTTGAAACATTATAATATGTATTTTGAATTAATGTTAAAATCAACATTTCACTTGATAATTTGTAATTATGTTGATCTCAATAAAAATGGCGTATTGTATAAAGTTGTTTTTTTTTGGTATGTGAGATCATAATAAAATAATGATAATTGTAAAGTACATGAATTTATTTGCATTATTTTCTAAACTTTATTATGTTACAAAAATTCATATTATTCTAGATTTATTATTTTACAATTATTTACAAATTTACAAATTTACAAATTTACAAATTTTAATAAAATAATTTCACATTAATACAATTAAAAATTTCACATTAATACAATTAAAATTTTACAAATATTTTACATACAATTACAATTAAAATTATAATTATAATTACAATTACAATTACAATTTTACAATTTCACATACAATTACAATTAGAATTAGAATTACAATTTTAGAATTTTACATACAATTACAATTACAATTTTACATTTTCACGTACAATTACAATTACAATTACAATTTTAGAATTTTACATACAATTAGAATTAGAATTACAATTTTACAATTTGTCATGTATACAATTACAATTAAAATTACAATTACAATAATTTCACAATAAATTAAATATCACAATTATAATTAAAATTTTACAAATATTTTACATACAATTACATTTAAAATTACAATTACAAATACAAATACAATTTTACAATTTTACATACAATTAAAATGAAAATTTCAATTACAATCATGACATAATATTTAAAAAATATCATGTACATTTAATATTAAATTAATTAATAAACATCATGATAATGATAACCATCATACAAACATCATATTCGACTAAAAAACACATTCAAATTCTCTAACATCATCGTGATCATGATCATCTAACAAAACACAATTAGCATTGTATAACATCACCACAACACAAACATCAAATATACATCTCATGTCAAATAACTATTATCACATACACATCTATTTGGAAGCTGCACATTAAATGAACATATCTAACATGACCTAACAATATAAACATTATGATGATCACCAACTTGTAAACTAAGTACAACTGCAACATGAACATAAAATACATGGACTATATATATAAATGAATAATGTCAAAAATATAAAATTGTAATATAAATGTCATGGATCAGCTGATGGTACATCATCAATAATAGTACTAGTGAAGGCCTGCTCAGTCAATGGTTTAGCCTCGATAAGCTCAGGTACATACTGATCATCATGTGCCTGTTGATCTAGTACTGGTGCCTCATGCTGATCATGATCAATTTTTGGCTGCTCATCATGATGACTCGACATGGTTGATGGTCTAGCCTGCTCATGATCATGAGTACTGCTGGATGCTACAGGTTGATGACTGGACGTGGCCAATGGTCCGGCCTGCTCTCCATGATGAATGCTACTCAATGCTAGTAGAGGCTACAAATCTGGTGCGTGAATGATCATAAGATAATGTGTCTCTGCTCGCAGACTGTCAATCACATGCTGCATCTCGACCATGCCTATAACGTGGAACAGTCCTCCTCAGCCATGTAACTAAGGTTGTAGCTCCTACGACATGCCACATTAGGCTGTACATGTCATGCGACATGCCTCTCCACATATGTAACAAACTACCATCAGCCTATATGTCTCTCATAGTAGCGGGCCTGACTCCCACCTCAACAGTCAATGCAATGAGTTGGCGTCCAACTCCGTCCTGAATCTGCTATCAAGCCTACCGTGCCTAGAAAAAGGCGGTACCAGTGCACCAGCAGGAGCAGGTCTAGTCTCTACATCGGCCTCCTGATGATCCTCAGCATTTGACATATCCTGATCATCATTAGGATCCACATCTGGATCATGTGGTGGTTCTGGCATGTCCTCACCATCAAAATACCCAATGTATGCAAAATATATACAAGTACACAACAATAATTATAAAATTTCATTACAAAATTTAATAAAAACAAGTTAAATAACATGTTAGAATAAATTTAAATAAAATAGTAATATTACCTCTATCATCCAACATCTCATCATCTGTGAAGAGGATGTTGGCACACCCTCACCAATCCAAACCAGCATAAGGATAGGGGACCATAATGAATGGATGCTCATCAACAACGGCTAGAAACTCTAGTGCATCATGTGGTATCCTCATGGAAAACACAGTCTCACCCCTCTTGGGCATCATCTGTCCCCCACATGTGCATCCGTGCCTCGAAAATCAGCCTATGAGGCTGCCGAAAAAAAGTAGGCCCCGTCTCTAAAAACCTCTCAAAAAATAAACAAAAAATATCTGAAGTAAAAGGGAAGTTGACCCTCCCTTGTGCATGAGCATGAAATATATCTAAGGCTGTACAAAACTGCCACAAAAAAATGACAGACCACTTGACAAGTTGTGGATCCTATACTAAAGAATCAACATAATAAAGAAGCGAGCAACTAATGCATTTCCCATCATTGGTGTTGTGTGAAATGGTTGAAATTAGAAGTGAGAGGCACCTCACCTCCTGACTACCAAATGCACCAATACTTAATTGAACTCTGGAGACCTGAAAATATGAAGGAGACAATATATCTCCGCTAATGTATCTCTTGGAGTACACTAACTGACTCCTTGTTGCATATCCAACTCGAACCTCTAGGAACGAGGGAAAATTCACCCCTCTCCTAGATAGCCTTTTAATTAAATATATGTCCTCCTCAGTGGGTGCATACCACTCGTTAGGACCAACCCGGAAATCCTGTCGGTTGGCATCCCATCTGCGGATAAGATGTCTCAAAAACACACCATGGCCCTTTAGGGAAGTAGCCTCCTCATAGAACATGAGGAGGCCTACCTGCCTTAGGATCCCCTGGGTAGCTGATGTAATAGGGAAAGGGTACACCTCTCTCTCCCTCTCTCGTGCCTCCCACAGGCGAACCATGTTATACTAGCCTGCTTGTTGTTGTTGTTGTTCCCCCTCTTCTCTCCTTTCATGTCTCTGAATGATTGAAATATTAAATACAATTTTTTTATTAAATGAGACATGTATTTAGGAATATAGATATATAATTTTTTTTGGAAAAAAAAAATAGTCGGTGCACCACAAAAACAGGGATGCACTAGTACTAGTGCGTAATTTTGTTTTCGCACACTGGCGGCGGTGCACCAGAAAATATTCAGTGCACCAGTGGTGGTGCACCTGAAACTTTTCAGTGCACCGTTGACTATGAAACTTTTCAGTGCACTGACCTCCTGAAATCATTACATAGTCAACGATGCAGTCATTTACCAGGCTGCATCGTTGACCTTGTCGAAATGTGGAATTGGGTGCGCTGACAAAAATACCTACCCCGAGGCAGATATTTAAGTCAATGCACTGCATTTCCGCTATTCCACATGGTCAACGGTGTGGCTGGGTAACCGACAGCACCACACTTTTTTAAAAATTTTCAAATAACATGGTGCTCCTTTTGGTACAGCCCCATAACTAGTACCGATACCATTAGCACCGATTACGGTGTAGCCTGTAAATTTACATGCAGCACCACGAACTGGTGCAAGCCGAATGGCTCGAGCGCACTGCACGACAAATATTTTTTAATTTTAAATGATTAATTTTAAGGTAATTTGAAATTCTAATCTGCTAAAGGCTTAATTATGGAAAAAAAGGAAAAATACTTGTACATTTGGTTATCAAGGAGGAATATTGGCCGTAGAATTTGCAAAAGAAAATTTTCCCACCGTTTTGAAAAATTCAAGCTGGATATTGGTGGGCAATGCACAACAGAAGTGCGTACAATGGGTGTAATGGGAGTACCGATGTCAGGGTGGCTCAGAAAAGGATAAATTTCACCGGTGCTTGAGAGCTCCGGAGCTCTGAGAAAAGTGAAAAATGTGGCTTTTGGCTGTAATTTTTTTTATTTAACCTTATTCTGGTGCGCAGGGTTTTATAGGCGCACCAGTGTGGTTTCTTAAGACCGCATTGGGCGGTTTCTATTTTGGCACGGGGTTTTATGACGCATCGATGCAGAATATTTGTAAAGCACCGGTGCGCTACAGTAATAAGACGCACCGGGCGGGTGTGTACGAAGGACACGGTATCAGGTGTGCCAATGTCTTGTGTGCAGTGGTGTGGTTTAGGTTGATAAGAGCATTGGACAAAAAACGTCTCAAAAATCTCCGCCCAGGAACCTCCTCTGATAACCTCCACTAGAAACGAATGTCTGGGGTATTTTTATAAGGGGTTCCTCAAAAACATCCGCCAGAGGGTCTTTTCCTTGTAGTGAAAGGACTTTGGTGGTGTGGTATTTTCACTTGCAACTACAGTTATGAGTGATCTTATTCACAAAGATCCAACTGGCTATTATGTTCTAGATGTTGATGGTCTGCCTAATGCTTTTTTGGATTCCATCATGGTTGGTGTCCTCCATTCTGAAAATTTAGTAATGTTTTTACCACAATGCTTAGATGATTTTTGACTTAATAACCTCAAACTTCAAGTTATTAATGATTGTGGTGCTTTAAGATATTTTGTGATTTTTTTTACATAAAAAACATACTTACAAGGTTTGGCAGGTGACACTCTTAGGTCCTTATCATATTCCTTGGATGATATGATATGAAATTCTGCTTCTTTGAGGGGGCATGGGGTGGATGTATTAATTGAAATATTAAATACTATTGCAAAACTTAGATTTGGCACTGAAGTGTCTTCCCTATTGCAAACATTTGCCAACGCTTTTGTGCATGTTCCCATGGAGACCGTTTTAGAATAGAAAACTATTAGTTCAGTGGATGGAAATTAATCATCAAGGGAGACATATGACTCATGCGTTGATAATTCTACTGAAAATATGTCTTCAAAGATGGAATCCTTTCTCCTAGATTCTATAAGAAATTCTACCTGTCTCTTAGAGAATATTTTTCATAATATAGATACATCTATGTTTGTTGAGAAAAAGGGTATATAGGCTATGTTTCAACTGTTTTATTTACCCCTCTTACCATTTTCATTTCTAGGTGACCATAATATTGTTGTTGTGTTTAATAAATGTTCACCGCAGCACTCATCTCCTCTCACATGGGTTGTTTGTACTAGTTTGAGAGAAGACATGAAACCTGCAAATGAATTCATGGATTATTTGGCTAGAACTAAGATGGAATATATTGAGGTAGCACAACACAAAATAATTTTGAGATGCGTTTCAAGTCGAGATGGTGCTTTATCCTTTTCAACACATTTACTGAAAAACACAACAACAATGATGCTTGAAATTGGTTTTTGGGATGTAAATATATGGAAGGATGTAGGGATAGTGTACAAAGAAATAGTTTGGTAGATATATCTTGTTAGTGATACAAAATTATATTTGAATAAAGAGGTTGAAAAAGGACCTGCAACTGAAAATTTGGCACCAAATGTAGTAGGTACAAAAGTTGCAAATGACACTTAAAAATTTTTAGTTGTTCTTCATCTGAACCTAGTGTCTATAAGGAATGTAATTTCTTCTCATTGGTCCATTGAACACTAATATATTTCTATTATAGAAACAAGACTTCATCACCATAAAAAATATACCATGGTATTGAAGGGATTTCAAGAATGTGTCTTGTTTAGTTTGGGTGACATGCAGATGCATCAGATGTTGACATTGGAGGCTTTGTAAATGCAAGATAAACATCTCAAGTCGAGGAAATTAAAATGATGTCACATTATATCTTATACTTTGACTCTATGAATAAGGTTGTGTCTCCAATGTGATCATATTATGTGACTCTTGTGAAGGTTTTGTTAGTGCCCAATTGAAATCGTGATGATATAGGATTGCTTAGTGCAACAACCAAGAGTGTAATACAAAAATGGTCAATTATTTCTATGATCACGGTACAATTAAAAGTATTTTTTACTACTTTTGAAGTAACATTTCATTTACTATGGATATTACCATTATGTCATAGCAAGAAATGGAAAGATAAAATGATAACGATATTGAGAATGAGAAGCAAAAGCATGCACCTTGGTTGTTAGAGACATACAAACCTATTGCAGGATTTTGGTATACCTTGTGAATTATTATTTAATGTTAATTTTTCCCTCCGCATCAAAGATGTTATTGAAACTAGTTTTGAGAGGCTCTCTCACTATTCCAAGGGATCTAGAGGCTTTTTATGCACCCTACAAGCTCAAGTTCTCCATGGTGTTCTACTTATCTGGAGAAATCCCATTTTTTGTCACATCAATCCATCGTTAGTTATATTTTCCTCCATTATTATCCATGTGTACACTACCATAGGTGATGTTAAAGGAAACACAAATGGTATTCTTGGAATAATAGGTCAATGTTTTATAGGTCATCCACTTGATGATGTTGTCATTTCTATGATGGCTGACATGGGATTTCCAGGGTCCACTGCAAAGGAAGCATTGAGGTGCGCTGAAACAAATAACGCTGAAATGGCTATGGAATGGCTCTTTAGTCATCTTAAGGAGACAATGCAACAATACGATGAAATTTCCCAAGATATTTCCTTATGATTGAGTAATTCTAAGGTTC
This sequence comes from Pinus albicaulis, assembly GCA_034641835.2. Taxonomy (NCBI): domain Eukaryota; kingdom Viridiplantae; phylum Streptophyta; class Pinopsida; order Pinales; family Pinaceae; genus Pinus; species Pinus albicaulis. The sequence goes on from MU968450.1 coordinate 22,224,052, forward strand.
CCAAAGACAATGCCAATGAAAAAGGAAGAGATGTTTCTTTTCATAAGAAACCTCTATAAAATCATCCTATTGAGGATTTATTAACAACATATATGAATATTTTTAAAAGTATAGATGCGAATATTTTTTCCATGACTGATTTGATTGTGAATTTATGCAAACGAAACAAATTCCAGTACCATCTGAGATTTATTTCATTTCATAGAGAAAAATAACCATCCAGAGTTGTTGTTTATAGACTCTTTGTGAACAAACATCCAGATCGAAATGATATAGACAAGAGTAGAAACATATTTCCAGATAAGAAGATAATTTTTATGGAATAGACAACTATTAGTTGTCACATACTGCGTATGATAGTCTTCTATTGATCATAAATCTATTGTAAGCTTCCTTTTATTTTATAGGAGGGTTAGTGATTATGGTACTTTTTCATGATATGCTAGGCATTGTAGATGACTCCATGAATTTCCATCCAATATAAATTTACTTTTACCTCTGTAGAGATGTTGGTACTCAGGTACCGTTGATATTATATTTTTCATTTGGTTGAATAATAGGTTGATATCTTCTTAGGGTAAGATGTTATTATGTTGTCCAACTTAGAATAAATGAACATGTTAACAAGAATATTAATTGATCTCTATTTATGATATTTATAGGGAACTAGTAGATATTCCCATTATCATGTTATTTTGGATGAAAACAAATTCAGAACCGATGGATTTTTGTCCTTAACCAACAATCTCTATTACATGTAGATATCTACCTCATACTCTTTACCCCTAATGCATTGTGTAGATTAGATAACCTATTTTCAAAATATTATAATTTTTTTTTTTAGTTTGTTTCTTATCATTTTGGACTTTTAATTTTCTTATTGGTTTTTTAGTTGTATATTGAAAATTTTATAAATTATAGTTTCAGGCTGAAAAATTCATGTTTAAGCAGTAGGATAAGAGTTGGATGTTCCAGATGGAAAATATAACTAAATAAGTAGTTGTAGTTGGTTTTGTAAATATTAATTAATGTTTGAAATAATGTTAGTCCTTTAGCAATGATTGTTTTTTCAGTTTCAAAAAAATGATGTTTGTGCTCATCTAGTTGAAAAATGGGAGTTGGTTTTTGTTCTTAAATTGAACCAAATTTAGAAAAAAAATAATGCCTCGTATATTTTATTGGGTCTCCATTAACTTGTATTGATTGTTTTCTGGAAGATATGTGAGGTGTACAAACTTCCTTTCTATAGGTAGGTCTCTAATGCTAAATCATAAATATATAGTTGATTCATATATTTTAGGATTGTCTTTGACATATATTTTATTTTTTATTATGTAGAGGTACCCCTAGCGTATTATGCCCATCTAGCTACATTTCAGGCTCAAATTTATATGGAGCAAGAAACATCAAAAATTGGTTCCTTATCTAGTGGTGTTCCTAGTAGTCACATGATTACAACTAGTTCATGTTCTCAAAGAACTCATGTACCTACAGGAAGAAGTGGTTAACTCTTACTAGTTATGAAATAAATTTTCAAGAGATTTATGTTTTACTATTAGATTTGGTACACAGATGTTTGACATTTTTAAGTTCTATATATCCCATCCCTTTGTTGGGTTAAGTACGAAATTGAGTGACAGGATAGGTGCATCATTTTCATGCTTTCAAATTGTAAAGTTTTAGATTTCAAAAACTTAAGATCATGCTTAGTCACTTGCTTTTCACCTCTTGTACTATTTGACATATTTTAATTGGTTGTGGCCATTTTAATTAAAGAGACATTTAAAATTTAGTGTGAACATTCTTGTTGTGTGTTTTCATATTATATGAGCATGAATATTTTGGAATATTTTTTTTAATATAGTTACAAAATCATACTAATTCATTTATTCTGATTAATAATAAAAACATAAAATGAATACAAAACTATTGAATTAGTAGCTTATATTGATTAATAATGAATATAAAATGACTAAATTAATAGTTTATAATGATTATTATTGAAAGTAAATGAAATGAATATAAATTACTTAATCAGTCATTTATATAAATAATATGAAATAACCAAAAAAAGAAAAATGGCTATTGCAAATAATAAATTTGTGATTACAAATGATGACTAAATTTTGCATGTATATGACAATTAGTAGCTAATTTATCTTATAGAATGACCAAAATTTAATCATATTTTATTTTCCTTAATTCGTTTCAGATGACGACTAAAATTTGCATATATATGACTATTAATGGCTAATCTACAGTATCTTATATCGCGACTAACATTTTGGTCATATTTCTTTTCTCATTAATTGGTTTTCTTGGATGATCATATAGTATTATATTCTTTTTCTGTATTTGGTCATTAATTGTGGTAATTAATGACTAAATCAATGACTAAATTAATAACTAGATCTATGGCTAAATATACTACTAGACGATAAAATTGAGAAAAATAATAAATAACTAAGATAAAAAAGACTAAAAGTTGGTTGCATTATAATATACTATAAATTTCTTACTATTTCTCACTGACAGAAAATTAATCATTGATATGAAAAAATTAGTCGTTTTTTTTAGTAACTAATTAGGCATATTTTATTAGTGTACCTAGTGACATCAAAATTCATAATGTGCTTCATTTATCATTATTAAAACTATATGTGAATGATCCTAGACATGTGATTCATTGGAAAAATCTTCAGGTAATCTTGTAATTACTTTCTTTGATCTCAGTCTAAAGATTTATACAAATTTTTTTTGGTGCTTACTGTAACAGGTCGATCCAGATGGAGAGTTCCTCATAAAACCTCAAGACATCCTCAAACAAAGAGAAATAACAACACGGAGGAAAACCATAACCCATGTTAAAGTGCAATGTAATCACTTTGGCCCATAAGAGGCTACCTGGAAAGATAAAGAATTCATGTGAGAAGTCTATTCGAAATTGTTTCAGAGATCTGAAATAAACACCGAAGACAATTTTTTTCCTCAGGGGGGAAGATGTAACACCATAGGATGAAAATAAGTTGTGAAAATTTACTATATGTTAAATTTAATTTAATTATGTTAAAGACTGGTAGAATTATGTAAAAAATTCAGATTTTTTTTTTGAAATAAATAATAATTACGGTGAATAAGAAATTTTGAATTGGAAAATATTGACTGGTAAAAATGAATTTCAAAATCCAGAGTAGCTAGAAGGGAACCTCAGCAAAGAGAATGGGTTATGTTCTAAGAAAATGAAAGTAAAGAAAGAGGTTTGGGATTGTGAGGGCACTACCTAAAAGAAGTATCTAGAGCTAGATATAAGCTAGTGGAACTATAACTCAGACAAGGAAGTCAGGCTAGACTAAAGTCTTGATGTCTAAATATGTTTGTTGAAAAGAAGTTGTTGTCTACTACTCTCGTGAGAATCTTGGAGGGAGAAGAGGATGTAATTTCCCTTATCAAGGTTGGGTGGACCAATTACTCTTATTGTGTTTTTAGATAAGTATCTTGTCACTTGTATAAGTTACTAGCACAATCACATTTACTAATGTGGTTGATATATGCCAATAGGCCTATATCCACCACTCACCACATGTATTTCACCAAAATAAATATTATATATTTATGAACATAATTACAAACATATTTTACATATTTACTTATAATATATTGATAATATTAACTATATGCATACTATTTATATATATAAAAGAATATAATATATTATAATATATAATATTATATTATTCAATACCAAAATATATAATAAAAATATATTATTAAATTATTTCAATATTTTAATAGTTTTAACTCAAACTATAATATAATTCAAAAATAACATAATAATAATATTTTATTAATATTTATAATAAGTGTATATCTCTTACCAATATCCCAAGGGATTATTAATATTTTAAACAAAATGAGCTAATAAACCCAAGGATTTAATATTATAAACCCAAGTAAATAGTGAAGCAAAGGATAAATATTAATATTATAAACCAAGAAATAAAAAAACCCTAAGAATAAATAATGTAATACGAAGAGATTAAAAAACTCTAACAAATAATATTTAAAACCCAAAAGCCTAAGAATAATAAATCCTAAGAATTAATATATTAAGCTCAAGAGTTAATAAAGCTTATGAAATAATATTTAAAACCCAAAAACCTAAGAAATTAATAAACCCTAACAATTAATATTTTAAGCTCAACAGATTAATAAACTCAATAGATTATTAATAATACAAACCAAAAGAAGTAATAAACCCAAGGTTTAAATATTATAAACCAAAGGAATTGGTGAACCCAAGGGATAAATATTAAAAACATAAGAGATCAATAAGGCCAAGGGATCAATGTTAAAAACACAAGAGGTTAATAAACTCTAAGAATTTATATTTTAAACTAAAAAACCTAATAAATTAATAAACCATAAGAATCAATATTGTAAACTTAAGATATTAATAAACCAATGGGATTATTAACATTATAAATGAAAATAACTTATAAACCCAAGGGTTTAATATTATAAACCAAAGGAATTGGAAAACCCAAGGGATAAATATTATAAACCTAAGCGATCAATAAAGACAAGGGATCAATATTAAAAACAATAGAGATTAATAAACCCTAAGAATTAATATTTTAAACTCAAGAAATTAATAAACCCAAGTGGTGATTAAAATTATAAATCAAAAGAATTAATAAACCCAAGGGTTTAATATTATAAGGCAAAGGAATCAATGAACCCAAGGGATAGATATTAAAAGCCTAAAGGATCAATAAGGTCAAGGGATCAATATTAAAAAAATAGAGATTAATAAAACCTAATAATTAATATTTTAAACTCAAAAAACTAAGAAATTAATAAAGCCTAAGAAATAATATTTTAAACTCAATAGATTAATAAACCCAAGGGATTATTAATAATATAAAACAAAAGAATATAATATATTGGAATATATAATATTATATTATTTGATAGTAAAATATATAATAAAAATATATTCTTAAATTATTTCAATATATTAATAGTTTTAATTTAAACTATAATATAATTGAAAATTAACATAATAATAATAATCTATTAATATTTATAATAGTGTATATCTCTTACCAATATCCCAAGGGATTATTAATATTTTAAAGAAAAAGAACTAATAAACCCAAGGGTTTAATTTTATAAACCCAAGTAATTGGTGAAGCAAAGGATAAATATTAATATTATAAACCAAGAAATAAAAAACCATAAGAATAAATAATTTAATGTGAAGACATAAAAAAATCTCCTAAGAAATAATATTTAAAACCCAAAAGCCTAAGAAATTAATAAACCCTAAGAATTAATATATTAAACTCAAGAGATTAATAAAGCATATGAAATAATATTTAAAACAAAAAAACCTAAGAAATTAATAAACCCTAAAAATTAATATTTTAAACTCAAGAGATTAATAAACCGAAGCGATTATTAATAATGCAAACCAAAAGAAGTAACAAACCCAAGGTTTAAATATTGGGTTCACCAAAGGAATCGGTGAACCCAAGGGATAAATATTAAAAACATAAGAGATCAATAAGGCCAAGGGATCAATATTAAAAACACAAGAGATTAATAAACCCTAAGAATTGATATTTTAAACTAAAAGCCTAATAAATTAATAAATCATAAGAATCAATATTTTAAACTTAAGATATTAATAAACCAATGGGATTATTAACATTATAAACCAAAAGAACTATTAAGACCAAGGGTTTAATATGAAAAAATAAAGGAATCATCGAATCCAAAGGATAAATATTATAAAGCTAAGGGATCAATAAGGAAAATGGATCAATATTAAAAACAATAGAGATTAATAAACCCTAAGAATTAATATTTTAAACTCAAGAGATTAATAAACCCAAGGGGTGATTAACATTATAAACCAAAAGAGCTAATAAACCCCAAGGGTTTAATATTATAAACCAAAAGAATCGGTGAACCCAAGGGATAAATATTAAAAACCTAAAGGATCAATAAGGCCAAGAGATCAATATTAAAAACAATAGAGATTAATAAAACCTAGTAATTAATATTTTAAACTAAAAAAACCTAAGGAATTAATAAAGCCTAATAAATAATATTTTAAACTCAATATATTAATAAACCCAAGGGGTTATTAATATTATAACACAAAAGAACTAGTAAACCCAAGGGTTTCATATTATAAACCAAAGGAATTGGGGAGTCCAAAGATAAATATTAAAAACCTAAGGGCTCAATAAGGCCAATGGATCAATATTAAAAACACAAGAGATTAATAAACCCTAAGAATTAATATTTTAAACTCAAAAACCTAAGAAATTAATAAACTCTAAGAATTAATATTTTTAATTCAAGAGATTAATAAACTCAACGGATTATTAATGTTGTAAACCAAAATAAGTAATATTATAAACCAAAGGAATTAGTAAAATTATAAAGGTAAGGAACAAATAAACACAAGCATTTAATATTATAAACCCAAGAAATTAGTAAACCCAACCGAAAAAATGTTATAAACCTAAGGGATAAAAATTAGTATTATAAAACAAGAAATTAATAAACCCTAAGAATTAATATTTTAAACTCAAGTGATTAGTAAACCCTAGGAATTAATAGTTTAAACCCAAAACCTAAGAATTTAATAAACCATAGTAATTAATATTTTTAACTGAAGATATTAATAAACCCAAAGAATTATTAATGATGCAAACCAAAAGAAATAATAAACCCAAGGGTTTAATATTACAAATCAAAGGGATTGGTGAACCCAAGTGAAAATTATTAAAAAACTTAAGGAATCAATAAGGCCAAGGGATCAATATTAAAAACACAAAAGATTAACAAACCCTAAGAATAAATATTTTAAACTAAAAAACCTAAGAAATTAATAAATCATAAGAATAGATATTTTAAAATCAACTAATTAATAAACAAAATGGATTATTAATATTATAAACCAAAAGAACTAATAAATCCAAGGGTTTAATATTATAAACCAAAGAAATTGGGCAACCCAAGGGAAAAATATTAAAAACATAAGGGATCAACAAGGCCAAGGGATCCATATAAAAAACAAAAAAGACTAGTAAAGGCTAGGAATAAATATTTTAAATATAAATGAATGAGAAAATCACATGATTAATCAAGAGATTAATAAATCTTAGGAATAAATTTTTTAAATAAAAATGATTCATTAAGTCGCTTAATTATTAATATTATAAAACAAGGGGAATAAATATGGTTTACCAAGCTTGATTTAAACATTGAGACAGTATTTTAAAAACAATAGAGATTAATAAACCCTAATAATTAATATTTTAAACTCAAGAGATTAATAAACCCAAGTGGTGATTAACATTATAAACCAAAAGAACTGATAAAACCAAGGGTTTAATATTATAAATCAAAGGAATCGGTGAACCCAAGGCATAAATATTAAAAACCTAACGGATCAATAAGGAAAAGTGATCAATATTAAAAACAATAGAGATTAATAAAACCTAACAATTAATATTTTAAACTCAAAAACCTCAGAAATTAATAAAGCTTAAGAAATAATATTTTAAACTCAATATATTAATAAACCCAAGGGGTTATTAATATTATAACACAAGAACTAGTAAACCCAAGGGTTTAATATTATAAACCAAAGGAATTGAGGAGCCCAAGGTTAAATACTAAATCAAAGGAATTGGTGAACCCAAGGCATAAATATTAAAAACCTAAAGGATCAATAAGGCAAAGGGATCAATATTAAAAACAATAGAGATTCTAATAATTAATATTTTAAACTCAAAAAACTAAGAAATAAATACAGCCTAAGAAATAATATTTTAAACTCAATATATTAATAAATCCAAGGGGTTATTAATATTATAACACAAGAACTAGTAAACCCAAGGGTTTAATATTATAAACCAAAGGAATTGAGGTGCCCAAGGATAAATATTAAAAACCTAAGGGCGCAATAAGGCCAATGGATCAATATTAAAAATAGAAGATATTAATAAACCCTAAGAATTAATATTTGAAAATCAAAACCTAAGAAATTAATAAACTCTAAGAATTAATATTTTTAATTCAAGAGATTAATAAACTCAATGGATTATTAATTTTTTAAACCAAAATAAGTAATATTATAAACCAAACGAATTAGTAAAATTATAAAATTAAGGAACAAATAAACACAATAATTTAATATTATAAACCCAAGAAATTAGTAAACCCAACGAAAAAATGTTATAAACCTAAGAGATAAATATTAGTATTATAAACCAAGAAATTAATAAACCCTAAGAATTAATATTTTAAACTCAAGAGATTAATAAACCTTAAGAATTAATAGTTTAAAACAAAAACCTAAGAATTTAATAAACCATAGTATTTAATATTTTCAACTCAAGTTATTAATAAACCCAAGGGATTATTAAATATGCAAACCAAAATAAAAAATAAACCCAAGGGTTTAATATTATAAACCAAAGGGATTGGTCAACCCAAGGGAAAATTATTAAAAAATTAATGAATCAATAAGGCCAAGGGATCAATATTAAAAACACAAGAGATTAACAAACCCTAAGAACAAATATTTTACACTAAAAAACCTAAGAAATTAATAAATAATAAGAATAAATATTTTAAAATCAACTAATTAATAAACACAAGGGATTATTAATATTATAAACCAAAAGAACTAATAAATCCAAGGGTTTAATATTATAAACCAAAGGAATTAGGCAACCTAAGGGAAAAATATTAAAAACATAAGAGGTCAAAAAGGCCAAGGGATCCATATAGAAAACAAAAAAGACTAGTAAAGGCTAGGAATAAATATTTTAAATACAAATGAATGAGAAACTCACACGATTAATAAAGAGATTAATAAATCTTAGGAATAATTTTTTTAAATAAAAATGATTGATTAAGTCAGATGATTATTAATATTATAAAACGAGGGGAATAAATATGGTTTACCATGCTTGATTTAAGCATTGAGACTATTTTAAAAACAATAGAGATTAATAAACCCTAAGAATTAATATTTTGAACTCAAGAGATTAATAAACCCAAGCAGTGATTAACATTATAAACCAAAAGAACTAACAAACCCAAGAGTTTAATATTATAAATCAAAGGAATCGGTGAACCCAAGGCACAAATATTAAAAACCTATAGTGTCAATAAGGCAAAGGGATTAACATTAAAAATAAGAGAGATTAATAAAACCTAATAGTTAATATTTTAAACTCAAAAACCTAAGAAAATAATAAAGCCTAAGAAATGATATTTTAAACTCAATATATTAATAAACCGAAAGGGTTATTAATATTATAACACAAGAACTAGTAAACCCAAGTGTTTAATATTATAAACCAAAGGAATTGAGGAGCCCAAGGATAAATATTAAATCAAAGGAATCAGTGAACCCAAGGGATAAATATTAAAAACCTAAAGGATCAATAAGGCAAAGGGATCAATATTAAAAACAATAGAGATTAATAAAACCTAATAATTAATATTTTAAACTTAAAAACCTAAGAAATTAATAAAGCCTAAGAAATAATATTTTAAACTCAATATATTAATAAACCCAAGGGGTTACTAATATTATAACACAAGAACTAGTAAGCCCAAGGGTTTAATATTATAAACCAAAGGAATTGAGGAGCCCAAGGATAAATATTAAAAACCTAAGGGTTCAATAAGGCCAACGGATCAATATTAAAAACACAAGAGATTAATAAACCCTAAGAATTAATATTTGAAACTCAAAACCTAAGAAATTAATAAACTTTAAGAATTATTATTTTTATTCAAGAGATTAATAAACTCAATGGATTATTGATATTGTAAACCAAAATAAGTAATATTATAAACCAAAGGAATTAGTAAAATTATAAAGGTAAGGAACAAATAAACACAAACATTTAATATTATAAACCCAAGAAATCAGTAAACCCAACGGAAAAATGTAAAAAACCTAAGGGATAAATATTAATATTATAAACCAAGAAATTAGTAAACCCTAAGAATTAATGTTTTAAACTCAAGAGATTAATATACCTTAATCATTAATAAATTAAACCAAAAACCTAAGAAATTAATAAACAATAGTATTTAATATTTTAAACTCAAGAGATTAATAAACCGAAGGGATTATTAATAATACAAACCAAAAGAAATAATAAACCCAAGGGTTTAATATTATAAACCAAAGGAATCAATAAGGTCAAGGGATCAATATTAAAAACACAAGAGATTAACAAACCCTAAGAATAAATATTTAAAACTCAAAAACCTAAGAAATTAATAAACCATAAGAATCAATATTTTAAAATCAACTAATTAATAAACACAAGGGATTATTAATATTATAAAATAAAAGAACTAATAAACCCAAGGGTTTAATATGATAACCCAAAGGAATTGCGCAGCCCAAGGGAAAATATTTAAAACATAAGATATCAACAAGGCCAAGGGATCCATATAAAAAACAAAAAAGACTAGTAAATGCTAGGAATAAATATTTTAAATACAAATGAATGAAAAACTCACATGATTAATAAAGAGATTAATAAATCTTAGGAAGAAATTTTTTAAATAAAAATGATTTATTAAGTGACATGATTATTAATATTATAAAACGAGAGGAATAAACATGGTTTACCATGCTTGATTTAAACATTGAGACAATTGTTGTCACAATGCGACATTGGATCAATTATGACTATGGTTGACCGTGGTTGATTTACATATAATTAACAATGGTTTCCCATGGTTGATTTTCATATTGAGTCAATTTTTTTCATAATGTGACATTGGACCATGCATTAGTATTAAAATGTAGGAATAATATTTAAAGCCCCATATTTGGATTTAATAAACTGAAGGGAATAATATTACGAACCGAAAGAATTCGAAAAATTAATGGATCAATGTTATAAACCCAATGGATCAACAAATACAAGGAAATATTAATATTATAAATTTAAAGCATCAACAAAGCAAAGGGATTATTAATATTATAAACAAAAACATCAATAAAATGAAGGGATTATTAATGTTATAAACCTAACAGATTGGTATTAAAAATAAAAATTATTAATAAAATTAAGTGATTAATGAAGTCGAAGGATCATTAAAATTAATAAAAAAATAAAAAAACTGAAGAAATTAATAAGCACTAAGAATTAACCCAAGGGATTATTCATATTATAAACCAAAAGAACTAATAAACCCAAGGGTTTAATATTATAAACCAAAGGAATTAGTGAGCCCAAGGGGAAAATATTAATAACCTAAGGGACCAATAAGGCCAAGGGAACAATAGTAAAAATAAAAGAGCTAATAAAGCATACGACCCAATATTTTAAACACAGAGGAATTTTAAATTCGCATGATTATTATTATCATAAACTTCAAGTGATCAATGAACCTTACTGATTGTTAATGTTATATACCGAATGAATTAATAAACTAAAGTGATATTCAATTCCACCATAAGTGAAACCAGAAAAAATAACATTGAAATTAACATATGCTTTTTGTTGTCTTTACATAAAGAAATCCCACTACAAAATGGACTCGAAACTCTCCTTCAAAGGTCCTTTATCAAATAGCCTCTTCGAGAACACAACTACACTAACCACAAAAGGAACACCAATTCAAATCAACAGGATAATGATCACGATACTTAACGCTTTCCAACCAATTCCTTCTTGTTTTTCTTCCAGCCTCCCTCATGTGCACATGCAACAAGTATTTTACATTAATTTTCATTTCATCTAGTGCACGAATATGCTCATCAATAAAAGCAGGATGGAAGCCATGTTTTCTATCGAACTTGTTCCTAAGATACGAAAGAAAACTGATGAGTCTAGAAATATTTTCCACCGCTTGATTATAATAGATGCCATCATTATTATAAATATCTACATTTGAAAGGAAAATAATAAAATAAAGATTAATACACAAAGAGATAGAAACACACACACACACACACACATATATAATAGAACACCCCATTTGTATTGTTGTTGAAAAACTTAATCTTAAAAACATCATGTTATAAAAGAACCTAATGCTACATGAACCAAATGATATAAAATTTCTGCAAATATAAACCTCATTAGACATACATATTGTACACATTAAATGAGTGATAAAATTAAATGAGTGATATGACTCATATTACAATAATTAACAATAAATCACAATTTTTTAAACTTAATGTTTAAAATCAAATATTAATAATGTTAGTAATTATATATTTGTATTTAAATTAATATTAATGTATATATTAATTTTAGTTTAATATTAATATCAAATATAAATATACTGTCATTGAGCCAAACCAAAACATATTTAGAAAATCACATTGATAAAAATTGTTAGTTGCATGTCATAGGGATATGGAATTCAATCTTGATTTTTTATGATTGGCTGATATAACTGGTTGTACATGTCTGAATAGTTCATTGTAAACAAATGAACAGTAGTGACTTAAAAAAGGGAGGTAAATTAAACACAAAAAATGATATAAGAAATTTCTTAGATACTACTATATTGGATCTCATGAATGTATTCATTTCATTAATACATGAAAATAATTATTATACTAAATGAAAATGAGAGGAAAATAAAAATAATTAAAAAAGTTCTATAAATATGTCACAATACTATTAGTTGCATGTCACAGTGATATGGAATTTCATCTTGATTTTTAATAATTAGCTCATATAACTGGATTTTTAATCTATGAATGGTTCATTGTAAGCAAAAAAAAAAAAAAACCACTTAAAAATAAAATAAAATTAAACAACATGAAAAGCGATGTAAAAACTTTCCAAAATATTACTATGAATTTGATGAATGTATTCATCTCATTAATATATCAAAATCATTATTATACTAAAAGTAAATAAAGAGGACAATAAAAGGAATTAAAAAAAAATATTTAAAGAGCTAAAAGTATTAATAGTTTCATGTCATAACGATATGGACTTTAATCGCTCCTCTTCTTTCTTCCTAATTGTAACATATGCACTATCTTTCATCTTAGCATAATGGTGAAAAGAGAAAGGCGATTCAATGCATAAACCATCTATTGATTTCACTCTTGATATGGTTGTGAAGGTCAGGCCTTGCTGCTCGTTATTCCCGATATCAATTGATGCTTGTTCTAAAGTAAAACCCTGTGACTTGTGGATTGTAAGAGCCCATGCCATCTTTAAAGGAATTTTTTTTCGATTTTCTCTTATCACTGTTGTGATAGGTATAATGTTTGGATTTCTTGCATCAAATGGTACACCAACATACTTATAAAAAACAATAGTTTTGAACATTGAAAGCTCACGTGGCTTAGTGGAAGGCATATAAAATATTTCCTTCACATACTCAAGTGCACCATTCACCAAAGCAGCTTCAACCCACAAATTACATGTCAACATAACACGTTGGCCATGACACAACAAAAATTCACGGTCTAGTTGATAATTATCGGCACCACTAATTTCTGAACACCTTGAATTCACAGCAATACATCATGAAATTGGAGAATTTAATGATTTCAACATATGCCTATTATGGAAGGACACCAAAATATTTGTTGGAAACATGTGAAATATTGCATTAAATATATCCCTTTCTCTAGGATTCAACCTCATATCAGCCCGTGACATAAGAAACTCCCAATCATCAAGAACACATTCTGCATTTCTTATGTTATTGTAATATCCCAAAATCGGGATTGCTAGCAAGGCATGCCTGAAAAACACATTTTTCAGGAATGTATGCTACAGGATTGGAGACCAGCCCTTGGATCCCTTATATATGAGTATCTAAGGCCTAAATCCAAGAGGGGATTAGAAAAAAATCCTCTTAAGTGGGTTAAACAGGTCTCTCGACACCTAGTGCAGCTAGAAAATGCCCAAAGAAGGGGACTGCAACAATACAAAAACAAACTGCTGGAAAATAATGCAGTTCAGCCCAAAAATTGCACGAGATCAGTATGAAAACTCATGTTATAGCTATACATCAGAAAAATAACTTTATGCAGCAGCTTATACAAAGTATAATAGAAAGGAGAAGGATTTAAAAGAAGAAAACCTCAGAAATGAGGTGCTACAACCATGAGAAATGACAGAACAAGCTTGAAAGCATTATTTCTATTGGCTAAAGCAGCATTATATTACAACTTAGATATAGAGTAGATATGTACATGAAAATATAGATCTAATTTAGATCTATGTGCAAGAAAGGCTCATTAATACATTCCCCTTAGGGATCTCAGCAAATCATGAAAATACAAGAGTAGATCTGAGATCCAAGTTACAGATATGCAGTAATATTCAGACAATTATGAAGCATATAATGTATAGTAGATCAGATCTGAAACAAACATGGATTGGATGGCCAATCCATGGATAACCATAGAGAAAGGAAGGATCCAATCACTAGAGATCTCTCCTCCAAGCTGATGCCAAAACACCTTGCAACTCTGCTACTGCAAATAACGCAGATCTAAAAAAGGGACTACGTTTTAGACTCTGAGCATACTTTTTCTTGATGCCAAGATCTAGATCTGAAGCTCCCAAGGTCTAGAACACTCTTGTCAAAGGGATAGATGACTTTCCCAATGAAAATAGGTGCTAGAGCTGCATACATCTGTAGAGATCTATCCTCCACTTGCAGTAGCTCACAAGGAAAACCCAATCCTAAATAGGAAATCGCTATAGGTGTAAGACAAATCTTGGCCAAATGCTAGATAGTGGACAAGAAAAACAAGGCTCCTCCAAGAGCTGCTCTAGGAAGGAGATGGGATTCCCGACCAGGAACACCCAATGATAAACATAATTATTCTCAGCTAAACAGCTAGAGAATGATATATTTCTGATCAGACAATATATTCAGAGAAATGATAAACATCAACAACCTTCTCATGCTGCTCTCCTCTTCCTTTTATAAGATAAAAGCCCCATAAAACCCTAAACCACTTTAATGAGTTAGCTCCTTTCACATTTGGAGCCTCCATCTAGAACTACACTGTGTATCCATGAGGTACATTGAATCTAGACTGTGGTGTGGATTTGGTCAAGGTTGACCCTGTATCATAGTTCAAACCCATTCACACCTGCAAGTGTTTATTTTAAATGGCCCAGATTTGTCTCTCTTCACATATCCATGGATTTATTCATTATTTTCAAGAGTTTTACATGTCCTCCTTGATTCATTTATTTAATCAACATAAAATGAAAAAAAATTGAATATTCCTCTTAGCTTGGGCTAAGTAGGAACATTACAATCCTCCCCTCCCAAATGTTGCTTTTCCTCAAGCAACTACAAGGATAGAATTGAGACAGATTGGGAAAGCATCTCTTCCCAGGTAATCATCCATACAAAGTGAGTCACCTCCCAACATGGTAACTCTAGAAAATTCTCCTCCACCTTAGGTTCTTGCAAAGAAGGTGGGCTGAAAAAATGAACATGGTAAACATAGGTTCCTACCCCATGCTATCCTCCTCTCCACTTAAGATAAGTGTGGAGTTTTTGCTGATCCTGGGCTGCAATGATGTTGCCATCAAGAGGAAAAATGAAGACTAGATCTCTAAAGATCTCCTCTCCAACATTGTGAATCAACCTGGCCCAAAACTTTCCATATGTGATGGATGGGAAATCATCATCATATGGCCTCTCATCAAACCCATGGCCCACCTCACAAAGAAGCACATTTTTTGCTGTGGTGGCCATATCTCCTCTCATGTTCCCATTAGAACATGAAATGCAGAAAATGTGGGATTCCCCTTCCCCAAAGAAAACATCTATCCAATGTGTTTCCTCTCCAATCATGCTCCTCAAAAAAGCATCAGAAATTGGCACCATGATTAGCATCAAGGGAAAGGATAGATTGAGGGCTTCATATGGTGCAAGAAGGTACCAACAGTCTCCCATGAAGTTAAAACGCAGTTTTTCCAACTGCAGCTTCGGAAAATTACAAGGCAAGCGGTTTCTCGAGACATGGTGGTCTATGTATGTTATTTCATTTACTAATGAATAGTAGATGGCTGCATACAACAAATGAACATACATGAATTAATACAACACTTTCGCATGGCCATATAAGAGATGGATGTCTCCATCATACAATTTGGCCCAATGTTGATCATGGAGCTTAATGAAAAGCTTGCCCTCTTGTGGAGCAATGCACTGCATAAAAATGGTAAGAGTATGCAGATTACCAAATGAAACAAGAATATCCTTACCATGTGCTAAGAGTAAGATCATGATAGGGTCCATGAAAAAATTCTCCATAAGTACATGACATACTCTCATGAAGAGAAATGAATCATGTGTTGCATGAAGATCCTCCCTCATGTACTTGGAAATATAAGCCAAGAAGAACATAACACAGCAATAGATGTCTCCATCCATTACTCCATCTTTCTCACCTCCTCTTTGTCCATCAAGTGCACCAAGAGTGGAATGATCCTGGTGACACTCCATCCCTAAGTTCATGCTTCAAAGTGGCAGTGCTGTTGGCCTATGTAAATAGGCTCCTGCCAATACATAGCTCATTTCTTTGACATTTCCATTGTCAAAGACATTTTCCATAATGTTGCTAAAAACAAGAAGCTTCTTCCGGAGTGGAAGTACTTCCAGATCATCCAAGGCTAGGGAGATAATGCCATCTCCTCTTCCCACAACATCATGTAATGTGTGAGAGCAACTCTGCTCTTTCTCTCCCAAGAAAATCCAAAGAAACAAAAGGTTTTTCTACTTCCCCATACCTTCATCATATAAATCATGTAGTGAAAACATGGTGATTGATATGAAGAAATCCATATCAACACAATGTGCCCACACTTCTTGCAACTCAATGATGCAAGTATCTTGCCACACTTCTTTCCTCCACATACCCTTAGAAAGAGGATAATGACCAAACTCTTTCAAGAGTAGCCAATGCAGCCATGCCTCATGCTGCCTAATATCATAGATCTGCAAGTAGCTTTCCAGCTTCTTGCTCGCCATCCACATCCATCCAATCATTTGCGGATGTCTCCTTCAACCCTTAATCTTGGTACTCCTCCCATGAGGGATACCATCCTCCCAAATCAAATTTCATCTCTTGCATTTCATGGGACCTTGAAATGAAATATTCTCAAGGATAAATTTTATCCCATAAGGATCCAAATAGGTGGTAGGGAAAAACCTCCCATCATGATGTGTAGGGCTCAAGGAATGTCCAACACAAGCATGAGAGATGTTATCCATCCTAAGATGTCCTCCATCATCTATCTGCTCCTCCTTGAATTTATACAAATCCAAGTGTGAGAAGAGAAGAACCTCCTCAAACTGTTGAATAGCTTTTCACTCCATGGGATGTTGAAGTGCACCTTTCATGGGATATCTTGATGAGACCTCCTCCTCATCCATGGTCTTCCAAAAATAGTGGGGTCTTGGATCTGCTGCAAGTAGAAGTGTCTCTTTGAGATATGGCATGCTCTTTGAGAAAGTTTTATCTAGAGACGAGAAATTTTTTCTCATCTCAAGATGTCTACCCCTTGTCTCCATTGCTTCTTGAATGAAGCTGACATCTGATTGCTCCCATGAGGAATGCGTCCTCCTTTCTTCACTGCTGCTCTTGGACATCACAGTGCAACTCTGTTTCTCTAGATTAGTAGTAAGTGATGATTTTGGATCATGCAAAAATAGGTTTCCACAACCCTCAAAAAGGTTTTCTGCAATAATAGAAGGTGGAAACTCAATCATACCTTGATAGGCTTTGGGAACATCTTGTATGGTTGTAAGAGTTCCTTCTTCCACTATGTTGGCTCCCTCAATTGTTGGTGTTGAGGGCTGCTCCTCCAAGGCTATCATAGTGATGGTACAAATCTCCGCAAGAGATATTGAAGAATTCTCCTCCTCAAATATCTTGATCACCCTTTGAGTGAAATCTACAAAAGAAGATCCTTTTGCATGTCTCACATGGCTGAACCACCAATTTCTTTCTTCACCCTTTAGGTGTAGCACTAAAATCTCCACTGCTTCTCTCTCTACCACTGTATGTAGTAGGAAAAATGCACTGAGTCTTCTTGCCCAAGCTTTGGCTGCAGATGTCCCATCAAAAGTGGAAAATAGAAATCTATGGCCCTTGATTTCTCCCTTGTTGCAGGGTCTCCTCCGTTCCTTCAGTTGAATGAACTGTGGGAAGGCTAGAGTCTCTTTGAAGGCTCTAGGTTGAGAATTGTACTCAACAAGGTATTCACTCAGGATCTGATGATCCAAGTGTCCTCCATGCTTCTTGTCTTCTGCTTTGTGAGAGTAGGAAGTGCATGGTCCTTCCTCTTCTCCTTATTCTATCTCCTTAACCTCATTGGGGAGGTCCTTTTTGGATGTGAGAACTGATGAGAGTAGGCTCATTCTTTTCATAATCTTTATCTCTATTTTGAGACTCACAGGCTGAGCCAAGAAATATGCTTTGATACCACTGTAATATCCCAAAATCGGGACTGCTAGCAAGGCATGCTTGAAAAATGCATTTTTTAGGAATGTATGCTACAAGATTGGATACCAGCCCTTGGATCCCTTATATATGAGTATGTAAGGCCTAAAAATCCTCCTAGGTGGGTTAAACAGGTCTCCCCACACCTAGTGCAGCTAGAAAATGCCCAAAGAAGAGGACTACAGCAACACAAAAACAAACTGCTGGAAAATAACATAGTTCAGCCCAAAAATTGTAGGAGATCAGTATGGAAACTCATGTTACAGCTATACATTAGCAAAATAACTTTATACATCAGCTTATACAAAGTATAACAGAAAGGATAAGGATTTACAAGAAGAAACCCTCAGAAATGAGGTGCTACAACCATGAGAAATGACATAATAAGCTTGAAAACATTATTTCTATTGGCTAAAGAAAAATTATGTTACAAATTAGATCTAGATCATATATGTACATGAAAATATAGATCTAATTCAAATCTGTGTACAAGAAAGGCTCATCAATACATTCCCCTTGGGGATCTCAGCAAATCATGAAAATACAAGAGTAGATCTAAGATCCAAGTTACAGATCTGTAGTAATATTTAGAAAATTCTGAACCATATAATGTACAACAGATCAGATCTGAAACAAACATGTATTGGATGGCCAAACCATGCATCACCACAATGAAAGGAAGGATCCAATCACTAGAGATCTCTCCTCCAAGCTGATGCCAAAACACCCTGCAAATCTGCTACTGAAAATAATGCAGATCTGAAAAAGGGACTGCATTGTAGACTCTGAGCATACTTTGGCCTGATGCCAAGATCTGGATCTAAATCTCCCAAGAGCTAGAACACTCTTGTCAAAGGGATAGATGACTTTCCCAGTGAAATGGGGTGCTAGAATTGCATAGATCTGTAGAGATCTATCCTCCACTTGTTGCAGCTCATAAGGACAACCCAATCCTAAATAGGATAGCATTGTAGGTGTAAGATGAAGCTTGGCCAAATGCCAGATAGTGGACAAGACAAACAAGGCTCCTCCAAGAGCTACTCTAGGAAGGAGATGGGATTCCTGACCAAGAACACCCAATGATAAATAATATTATTCTTAGCTAAACAGGAAGAGAATGATATATGTCTGATCATAAAATATATTCAGAGAAATTATAAACATCAACAACCTTCTCATGCTGCTCTCCTCTTCCTTTTATAAGATAAAAGCCTTGTCAAACCCTAAACCACTTTAATGAGTTAGCTCCTTTCACATTTGGAGCCTCCATCTAGAATTGCGTTGTGTATCCATGAGGTACATTGAATCTAGACTACATTGTGGATTTGGTCAAGGTTGACCCATTATCATAGTTAAAACCCATTCACACATGCAGGTGTTTATTTTAAATGGCCCAAATTTGTCTCTATTCACATAGGTATGGATTTATTCATTGTTTTCAGGAGTTTTACATGTCCTCCTTGATTCATTTATTCAATCAACATAACATGAAATAAAATTGAATATTCCTCTTAGCTTGGGCTAAGTAGGAATATTACAGTTATTGAGGACTCTATGAAAACAAGATTGTTTCTCATTATTCCCTTGTTGGCGAAATATTGTGTCAAGAGTGAAAACAATGTTGAATTTTTTCCACAAGAATTTCCCTGCTGTATTACCTACGTGCAAAGGATTATCTCCACAAGAGGTGGCTGGCAAAGGTCACCCACAAGGATGATGGATTTGTGACCAAAAGGACAATTCTTTTTCTATGGAAATGCGTCTCGTAATCGAGCATCTATTTGCATGAATAACCTTGATCATAAAAATATCATTTCATCAATCAATATATATCAAATATGCCTCATTTCTTCTCATAATACTGCTTGCGATTGACCCTATAGTGGTTTCATATCTTTAATCAGAATTTTTAGAACAAAGTGTATTGTTTTTGCATGTATATTAAAAGCATTTATTCCTATTAGGGCAAGAAGAAGAAAAGGACTTTTCCATTACTTGATAAATTAGAAAGAGCTTAAAAAAGACAATGGATAAGGAAAGACTTGCTAGTGTCTGTAGTTCCATGAATAATCATAAGAAGAGCTTCATGAATCTCATATTCAACAAAATGCCTTAAAACAATTTCAAAAGAAAGTCATTTTGTTTTCGCCAATGAATCTAGAGAGGCAACTATTCTATTTGAAAGGTAAACAATATCACCCCTTTATATTCCATTCCTTATAAAATTAATAGCTTCTTCAGCCACATCATCAGAAATAGTTGTACTTTTCCAGTCAAAGGATATATCAAAATCCCTTCGACCAAGGGTGTGAAGATCATAAAAATTCACACTACTTGGTGGAACCAAGTGAGAGAAGTTTTCCATTCTTGAAAATCATCTTCAAGATTCATTTCCTAGTTAGAAAAATCACCATGTTCTCCATCTTCAATATTTTCAACAATTGATGGATTTCGATCAACATGCCATGCTCGATATCGGAAATTCCTCCAATTTTCAACAATAAGTTAGCTGAAAGCCCAATCTCCACATAAATGTTAGGAAATGGCTTGTACAAGAGAAATTATGTCCAGCAAAAGGTTTCAAATTCATTTGAACTGTCACTAGGAATAGAATAAAACCGTGACCAAACCCGAAAAATCACATGAAGATCTTTAGGCTTCCAGGGATTTTTTTACGCTTGCTATCAAATGTCCAAGATCTTGTTGTTTCTATCAAAGATAGATGTTCAAGGAAAAAAATCCTCTTTTGATAATGTTGAACAAAAGTATTTTCAGATGAAAATTGCATTCCATCCCTTGATATTTTCTTGAAAACCTTTCTTCCAACATTTAATGAAACAAATTTTCGACTAAATACAACAGTAGGTAGCTTAAGCAACATATGGCATGTTTTTTGTGCTCCAATGTCATGGTCAATGATCATTTCTGCAAGAAACCTTCTGTAAGCACATAAAGCATGGTGCTCAGAGGAAATATAATTTGAAATTCTAGTTAACATATCATGATAAATTTCATACCTTTTCTCTACTTTTGATGTATACTTAGCAATATATTTCAGGAAAGCATGCCAAGAAAGCACCGGTTGGAAATCAACATTTGAACGCCACATTTTTAGAAGGTCAATGCTATGTACATTGAGCCTATCATCATTTCTTGTCGGGTCATATTTTTTTCTTCCTTGATCGTCTATGAACAATAGTGATTCTTTAGAAAGATCCCATGGAGCATTGTACTGACAAGTGAGAATAGTGCCCTTTTTGCGCAAACAAAAATCTACACTGCACTTTGTGTGCCTTTGGACATGGTTCAACAATTCTTCATAATCATTATGAGGATTGCAAGAGAAAATCTTATCAGTATTCAATAGGAAATGGTCATCATTAAGACTTATTGGATTTATTATGTTGCGATGATGCATTTCACATGGATTCCATGCTGTTACATAATTATCAAAAAAATCTCTTTGCAAGTTGTAAATCACAATCATTTGACCAATCCAACCTTTCCATGTCAGGAGCTCCTTGAAACTATAGGAAACCATGGATATGTGATGAACCTCTATGTTGCCACTAATATATGAAGAAAATGAATACATAGTTACTACAAAAAATGTAAATTGAACCATAGTAAGAAATTGACAATGAATAGAAAATAAATTCAACAAAACAGACTTGTACCAGAAGTCTTTCGATTTAAGAAATTTTTGGATAACTTCCTCTTGAAATATATTGAATCTATGGTGCATAAATGTGGCAACAATATGAGGGTATTGAATAAAATTCTCAATTTTCCTACGATGCTCATTTAAGGAACGAGAATGTGAGGGTACATGCATGAGGCTATGCAGCTTTAGCCACTTTGTGTCAGCTGAAATCAAAGTAAAAAATAAAGATGGACATCCCAACTGAGTAATCATGTCAGTCAATTCAGGCCGACATTTAGTCCAGTATTCCCTTGTACCTATTAGAGAAGAACGAAACCGCATAATATGCTCAGCCAACTTATTACCTGGTAAATCAGAAAGTTGGTGACACAAGTTTTCAATTGTGTCAGTGAGTTATCATGTAAATTTTTCTTCAGAAAAATTGAAGTAGTTTCTTGGATCTGATGCCGCATTATCATGTTCAATAGGTAATATCGAAAGTGAGGATGGCTTCCAAACCTCTGATCATAGTATCTAAGAAGATGAAATGCATACTCATAAAGTTCAACAGTAAAAATGCGTGGTTGCAACCAATCAGCATCACCAGTGGGGAACAATGTGGGGAATTCCATATTTAATAACCCCTTAGTATTATATTCATTCACTGGAGATGTTCCAATACTTGGCAAATCCATTTCTTGAACATGTGAAGAATCAAGATTATCAAGAAATGCTCTAATTTCTTCCACTTCTCTTCGTTCATTAGGTAGGCGAGCAACAAAAGAAGAAGGATGAGAGGGAAAATTCCCAAGAGGCAACCCATCATTATTAGCTGCATTGATCTCAAATTATTCAATATCACAATAAAAAAATTTAAGCCTGGAGGAGACCTCTATTGATCTTTCGGGCAGAGCATTCACTAAATCATAGTCAATTACAACATCTTGATAATATTGATCACGTTCAATTTTCAAAAGAAATGCAGCCATACCTCGAGATATTTTGATATAACATTCATAATATTTAGATTGAGCAGCATGTCTCCTCACAATTAAAAAGTCAAGATCTTCAACATGTCGGGGAATTCTTTTTGTAATTGTGTAAATATCTTGGGGAAAGCTAATTGTGTGTCCTCTATACTTATATTTCCCACCTCGAGCATGTGTCACTTGCAAAATAGGATTTACACGTGCTATTAAAATTTCTTCAACTTGAGTAAGAACTATTAAAATATGAGGTTGCTCACCAAGATCCATGTTATTATATCTAGAAAAACGATGTGAACCTCTTTCATTCTTACATCGTCTACAAACTGGTCCATCAAAATCTCTCAAAACCTGGATTCCGCGATATGATTCTTGGCAGATGTGGCACATTTGGAGAATTGAGAAGCTATCTATCTTTTCTCAAAATATTTTATGCACTGCAATCATGTTTTCATCAAAATTAATATGATTTGTATTGGTTGGACCATGTGGAGAACGATGTGGAAGAGTATAATTTCTTCTAAAATGTACTTGATTTTCAGCACCATGAGATTCCCTTCCCAAATTTGAAACATGTGGAATTATGACATGGCCTTTCCAAATTTATGGTCTGCATTTATGGAACCTGAGAGGATGATATGGTGTCTTTAGAATATATATATATATTTAAATTTAATGTCCAACTAATTAGAAATGAAAAAACAAAAAAAAATCAAATTCATTCAATATTTACATTTATTTGGCGATGTGGATGAAGACTATGAGATGGTTGGTCTTCACTTCTATCATCAGTGGATAGAACATTTGGGGAGCTAAATTCTATGCCTCTATTCAAATGAGTTGTCTCGTGTTTCAAAAAAATAAAATTCATTATAAAACTAAATTTCTAACCAATAAATATTAAAAATTTTAAAACAAATCAAATACACTGAAAATTACATTAGTTTGACAATTTGATATTTTGGATTCCATTTCTCCAACATCATTAGATGAAATCATGTTTTTTTCCATAAAAGGTTATAAAATACAATGTACAACTAATAATAAATGAGAAAAATGAGAAAAATTTCAAATTCATTCAGCACTTACATTTGGTTGGCGATCTGGATGAATGCTATGAGATTGTTCCTCTTCACTTATAACATCAGTAGATTGAACATCTACGAAGTTAATTTTTATGCATATATTGAAATGAGTTGTGTCTTGTTTGAAGAAAATAAAGTATGCAATAAAATTTATATCCATCCTACTAAAAATTTAAAAAATGAAAAATAAAATCAAATAAATTGAACATTTACATCAGTTTGCCGATTTGATTGTCGAGGAGAATGCAGTGGAAGGCTATGAAATGCTTCATTCAATTCTCAGATTAGTAGATGGAAGACTTGGGGAGTTAATTTCTATACCTCTATTAAAATGAGTTGTATCCTATTCCAAGAGAAGAAAACACCTTATAAGTTTAGTAAAAAAAAATTTCAAATAGAGGAATGTAAAAAAACAATCAGTATTGCAGCAACTGTCAAAATATCATTGTGTTACCTCCATTGTTCCACGTGAAATGCTATCAGGGATGACTGATTCTGTCCATGGGACAACATTATTTTGAGAAGGGGGATTGGAAGATCTGATTTTTCGACCAACTAGCTCCAAATTATCAAAAAAATGGCCAATAAAACTATCATCCAAGCCATCACATACAATGTCATCATTGCCTCCACCATGGATATTTTGCAACCTTTTTCCTTGCTCAAAATATGAAATTGTAGAGACAGAAGTGTTAGGGGGAACATTTTCATCCAAATTATAAATATGATTTTCTTCCCTATTGCGAGATGTTTCCCCAATATTATGAACATTCTGAGGAAAGCATCGAACAACAAAATTATGTTGACGAGGAGGAGATTCTGGCATTGAACTATCAAGGGGAAATGTTCTTTCCATGATATCATCCATAGTACGATACTTACGAGGAATCATAAAATCATTTTGAAGAGTGGTTTCACTCATTCTTCAATGATATGTAGCTCTCTTGTGCTCATTTATTGTTAGCTTATTTTGTTGATATCGTAAATGACGACTTTCATTAGACCTGTCACGCAATGCTAGTGACAAACTCCGTTTTCTTGTACGCTTGCTTGTGCCTTGAGATGACATGTCTACAATGAATAATAAAATATTTATTATGGAACCATAAACATGGAACATATAATATATCCAATATAAATAAACACAGAAGAATGCAAAACAAACACGGTTTTTTTCGAACCATATAAAAACATTAAAAGTGTATATGGTATTTTTAAAACCATATAAAGTTATGAAAACATAAAAGGATTTTCCCAAATGGCTAAAAAGAAAAATGGATTTTTCCAAATGGCTAAAACAAAAAAGGCTAAAATTTCATGTCTCATATTAGAACTGTAATGGGAAAACCATATAACTGGAACAAAATACTATAAGAATGATATGAATTGGAAATATATCTAAGTATTTGGAACTATATACCATCAAAATATAAATTTAAATAATAAAATGTACCTAAAGATATAACATTGTTTGAGAACCAATGAGGAAAAACTTATCCAAACACCACGTATAATATAAGTTACATAAGTTACAGTAATTACAATTATAAAAACAAAGAAAAATGTATAGATTCCAAACACATTCAAATGAAATTAACATAACTAAAGGGGACAAAAAAATAAATATTTGAGGAAATTGCAATGGGATTCAATATCAAACATCTGATAAATACATGTATAGAATAAATCCTAGCATGAGCCATATAAATATCCATAGAATTGTAATTTTAAAGTCTTAGCATATATACCCAAAACTATGTAAAGTAAAAAAAAATGGAAATATTTTCTACAACCACAGAGAGAATATAAAATGACTAATAGCCTAAGACTCCATGTCCATATCTAATGGTGGAATCTCATCAATAGAATCCATACGGGGAGCAATTGCAAAAACATTTCCAGACTCGATCAAATCATTGCACTCCTGCAATGTTGAAGACCAAAATCCATGCATCTATTGATTAGTTGAATTATTAGTATCTATTGGGAAGCAGAGGCTAGTCATAATGTCATATAATAGGAAAGGAACTTCACTGCATTTGCACATAAGAACCACACCTTGGACTGTTTGAAATTGAATATAACCAGGACATTTGATATTTATATCTGTAGACATTTCTTCCAACAACTTCCATCTAAATCCCCAAGCATCCTCAAAGTATTAAATTCTTCATTCAACACATGGGTGACCGAATTAGAAATTATCTATTTCTTGAATTGACCATATAGAAGTGGAGCCATCATTGATAAGACATATCAACTGATTCTTGCATATTTCTAATGACATACATCGTATGTAAGTGATTGGAACAAATGAAAAACCCCATTAATTTTTTATTACATTAAGCCAGTAGATTGTATACCCATATCGAGGATAATCTTCATACTCTGTGTCGAGATAGAGACAAAACAATTTACTTTTATAAAACACTCCATTATGAGGGGGTGAAATGCCACCAAATGGAAGATTAGCCCTTCGCCAAACCCTATCAAGACGACTGTAAACATTAAATTTAGACTGCATTCTATCGTAGATATGTTTTAGAACAACCTAGACATATTTGTTGCTGCTTACATTTTTTCAATAACGAAAATAATCCCCAGTCTCTAATTCGTATTTGCCCAATGTTTTTTAAGGCCTTTGTAAATGGATTCATTACAAAATAGTTTCGTGAATGGAAGAATTTTATTGGTAAGGATAAAACTACCATTGGTCTAATAGTAGACTCTACTTTGTATCTTGAATCTATGAATCACAAATGAAAAAGAGATATGAGCCCATTGTGATTAAGGTATTCAATAGAAAAATAATTGTCTTTATTATTGAGGAAAGGAACCATAAATCCAAATTCATTTGTACAGATATGCTTGCAACACAATAAGAAAGAAGGGTTTTGCAAAACATTCTTCCATTGCTTGCAAATAGTGCTAAACTTTATCACAATCGATAAAGGGAGCCAAAGGAGGAAAATTTAAAGAATTTCAAATGGAATACAACTCCAAATAGCTGGATCCATGATAAAAGAAGGAAATCACCTAACACAAAAGAAAACACACATGATATCAACAAAACAAATTTCGTGATAAAACAAGGAAATCACTTATCATAAAAGAAAACACACGTGATATCAACAAAATAATTTTTAATTATGGTGAATAGAATTAAAATTAACATACATAAGCAATTTTCCATCTACAAATATAGTAAAATGCACATATACATAATGTATAAAATCATATGAGCCACAAGAACATTATTACTATAGTTAAAAAGAACTCACAATTTTATTATTCATCTTAATAAATACTTTTTTTTTATCTCTGTTAATGTCTATGTTTAATATTTATGTAAATGTTTGATGTTCAATAAAAATATTAACTTAAAACATTTTTTAATATTAAAAAAAATTATCTTATAAACCTTGGGTTATAAAATAGCATAATGTTACATGGACCAAATGATATGAAAATACCAAATTTTTTAAATTCTAATGTCATTGAACCTAAAAAAAACATTAAGGTAAATTCTAATATCATAGAACCTATGTAAACCTAAAGTTATCAATCCTATTTTTTAATGAAATATCTATATTGATGTTAACCTCAATGTTCATATTAATGTATAAATGTGAAATTTATTTTTATATAAATTTATATGTTTAAAATTAACATGTTAATTTATTATTAATATTAATATTAATTAACATTAAGAGAGATATTGATATTTAATTTTAATATTAATAATTTCTTATTTAATTTGAAATATTTATATTTATTAGTAGTATTAATATGAATCAATATTAATTTTGATAATGCTAATGTTAATATTAAATAATTAATATTAATAATAATAATATTAATATTAATATGTAAATTTTAAACATTTATGTTTATTAATGCTTATTAATTTTAATAAAAAGCATAAATATTTAACTTAATAGCAAATATGAATATTGAAAAAATTAAATTTAATAATAAGAAAACTTAGTAATATCTAGTAATATCTATTATGTGTATTACATGACTGATCATATTTTTATATGGATGAATCTTATTCATACATCAATATTAGTTCTATAAGATTTTATATCGTGTATTATTTAATAATTGAAAAGATAATTTCATAATTATAATAAATATATATTAATTTGATCTAATTTAATTGAATTGTAAAAAAAAATAGAAAAGTAAAAATAATAAATAATAAATATTTGAAATTTTATTAATATAAGTTGTAATGATAATATAAATTATATTATATTAATGTATCTAGATATTAATATTAATATATATTAATAATAATTCTATTAATTGTATTATATTGTATTAGTTAATAATAATAATAAAAATATTAATATCAATCAAGAGAATAATAATATTAATATTAATACTATTAATATTAATATTTATATTTATATTAATATTATTAATATGTTAATTTTAAACATTTAGGTTTATCAATGCTTATTAATTTTAATAAAAATCATAAATATTTAATTTAATAACAAATATGAATATTGAAAAAATTAAATTTAATAATAAAAAACTTAGCAATATTTAATTCAAAGTACCTAGATCTGGTGCTTTTCGAGTTTCAATTAATTAGATTTTGGTGATTAGTTTTTATCAACATTCATTTTTAACTTTTGCATTGATTGAAATTGTAGATTTTAATTATATAAACAATTCATTAAATTTCAAATCAAATCTAACTCGAGTAAATTATTTGCAGCCATAAACTATAGTTTAATGTATCATATGACACCAAAACAAATTAGGTTGAGAAAAATCTGATAACATTAACAACTTTTGTGGATTAAAGGAATAGGTAGGAAAATCAACCAAGATAGATGTGGTAAAATTTTTGATAATTATTCCCTATTTTAAAAACAAATGTAAAAACTGAACAGTTTGAGTTGATTGATCTAAAGTCTTCTTGAGTTTAACGTGTAAAACTTTTACTTTTGCATTGATTGAAATTTTAGATTTTAATCATATAAACAATTCATTAAATTTCAAATTAAATCTAACTCAAGTAAATTATTTGCAGCCATAACCGACAGTTTAAGGTATCATATGACACCAAAACAAATTAGGTTGAGAAAAATATGATAACGTTAAAAAGTTTTGGGGAGTAAGGGAAAAGGTAGGAAAATCAACAAAGATAGATGCACTTCACATTTTGGTAATTATTCCTTATTTTAAAAAATAAAATGAAAACTGAACAGTTTCAGTTGATTGATCTGGATTGGATGCTCCAGATTGAATGGATTTTAATCCATGGAAAATAAAACTTCACCTTATAACCCATGGAGGATAGAAATCTAGGGTCAACATTATCCACTATGCTCTGAAATTAGATATGTACTTTTTAATATTAGGTTTGTATACATCTTCAAATAATAAATTTTTTAGTTTATGTGTACTAAAAGTAGATATGTACTTTTTAATACTAGGTTTGTAAACACTTTCAAATAATATTTTTTAGGGTACTTTAGTTAATTTTGACAACTGTGTTATGAATTATCAATTTAATTTATAGGGTAACTTAATGAGCCCTAGCTGTGTTATTTATTAGTAACATAGATCCATTTTAAGTACTGATCTAACATGAGTAGAGAAGGATCAAATTTCTTGGAGTGCAAACTTCTAGAGAGTGTAAAATACAATGTGCTATTTTTCATTGTTTTTTAAATTGTATTTTTGAATGCTAAATAGAGTATATATAGAATGAAATAAAAGTTTTAACCATACCAAATTTATCTTTTTCATGATATATATATATATATATATATATATATAATTTTTTAAAATGATATATAATATATACTCAATTGACATTAAATATTTTAACTAACATGTACATCAAGACATTTTATGATGCAAATAACATATTCATTTTTTTAAATTATAGCCCATATTATTTTTCTATTTAGAACATAATTTTAAACTTTTATTTTTATTGATGGAAAAACTTACACATCCCTTCATATTGGATTGTAGAATAAGCCTCTCTGCTCAATAAAGTAATACTTTCTAGGTAGCTTAATTCGATAGCTATTTTATGAAGTAAAAATTTAACTTATGAGGTAGTTTAATTAGCCACAGTTGTGTTATTTATTATGAAGTAATATGTAAATCATAGTTATCAAATTGTGTAGTATTAAATGAAAAAATTCAAAAATTATATTTTTTTTCATTGAATAATTGTTGATTGGAAGTAAGGTAAAGTGAGAAGAGTGCCTATTGCAAAGAAATTTGGAGCTTAAATTAGACTGCAAGTTTTTAATGAAATTTGTAGTGATATATTAGATAATGGGTTATGATTTATATGAAATTTGTAGTAATATATTAACATATTGGTTGTGATTTATATTGCTAGGTTTTTAATCAAATCCATTAGTCATATATATTAACATATGGCATATGACGTATAAATAGGCTAGGCTTATGAGATATAGAAAAAGTTTGGTTAGAGAAAATAAGTTTTTGTAATTAAAAGAATTTGATTTCTCTTTAAAATTTAAAGAAAAAGAATTCGTTTTCTTCAAGTTAATTATTAATCAAAAAAAATTTTACTCTATTCCAAAATTAAAATACATGATGTTGTTTATGTTAGTTAGCTTAATTCGTTCTTTGGTTAAAGAACATATTTAAATAATTGTAATAGATATATCTGGAATTTTTTTCCCTAGATAATCTAATTTTTTCCATATCTATTTAGACTCACATTCTAATTGATAACTATAATGTAAATCAAGAAATTTAAAGTTAAAAACCCTCTTAGATAAATCTGATAAAAAAATAATGGACATCGTCAACCTTCAACGTTACCAAACAAACAAAAGCAAAAGTTACCAAAGGTTTTGTTCATTTTCAAAAGTGCTCGATCACATAGTTTGCATGGGTATTTACAATATGCCAAAGTCTTTTACATGCTTCTTCCATTTACACCAGCGTTTAGGTCAATCAACTACTTCCACTAACTTTTAGGTTAACCAATGATGGTGTTTAGTGGCCAATATCGAATATTGACCAAAGATTAAATCATGCTATACCACCAAGAGCCAGATGCATTGGATTTAAGATGTGAAGAATTGAAATAGCAGTGTTTGTGATTTGTGATCTTTTGAAAATTTAGACATTAAGGAGATAGAGAGCTTATAATTTTCAATTTTTTTTTAAATGGGGCTAATAATTTATGGACATAATAGAATAATGGGGGCATATATATTAAACCATCACCTAGTTCACTTGCATTGATGCTTTTCAATGTAAGTGGACCGGGTGATGGTTATTGGCTCAAAAATGGAAGAACTAAATGAGTAGATCTACCTCAATTGGACAAGAGAATGTGAAATTTATCTCTGTGCAATTTTTTTGTGGTTCAATTTAGAAATAATTTGATTATGTCATAAATGAAGGATAATAAAATTACAAAGGTATGAGCCTCTGAAAACATAGAGGGCTTGAGTTTTACATACCTCCCAATTTGTATTGAGACTGCAACAATTTAATAGAGGCTTTTAGGCCGAATATATGGCACTGAACCTAGGATCAAATACAAGCTTCAGATACTTGCTTATCAGATTCAATCTATTAGATACGATTCAATGTATGAAATTTAGGAAACTTCTCTACAGTATTGAAAAAAACCAATTAACAACAAAATTGGACTAACCTGATATCAAATTGAATCTTGTTAAGAAACAATACACCTCCACAACATGTTTATCAAATGAAACTTGCAACATCATCTTCGGTTCTTTTTGTATTGAATTTGTTTTGTGGAATTTGAATGATAGCCGTTTCAATTATAAAAAAGTGTATTAAATAAAGAATATGGAACATGATGGCACACACATGTCCAATGGTGGTGCTACATGGCGCTCCATTGCATGCCATCATTTCATATAATACCAACAAAACATAACACATTGGCATGTTATTATATTCTTAAATAACAATAAAACACAATAAATTCTATATCGTTAATTGTGAATGGACCATTTCTCGTTTCAGAATGTGAAGAGGCATACGTTTCAGGTTTTGAACTATTATGAATGAAAATGAACATGTGGCTATATAAGAAGTTTCTATATGACACGTTTCATAGTTTTATGGTGGGTCAAATAGTGGTGGCCTTTTTTGGACGTTTCATGAAGCCACAAATGTGAATTTAATTAGCATTAATCTTCATACTTGGTCAATAGTGAACGGCACAGTAAAATTTTAATCATAATTTGATAAAAGAATTATTTAACTTGGGTTTAATCACTTGATTTAGATATGCAAGGGAGTTATGTTCATCAATCTTATCAATATTATCCATTGATGTAGTGGCAACGACAAAAATATTTTAGCATCTTGTATTTTCAACCATCAGATTGGAATCTGTGATTAACAAAATGATTAAAGTTGCAATTTCCAATGGCGGGATGCCTATCAGCATCTGGTTATTAGATGAATATATGTGAGTAGTCCTCTAATTCTTATATTTGAAGAGTGTGAGATTTTTGTTTATAGTAGTTAAATAGACATCATAATGGCACAATGGTGTGCATGGGGGTTTCATTATATTCATCTTCAAATAGAATCGTGAAACATTTTGTACATGAAGGGTGCATTATCTTCTCTATGAATAAAAAATCTTGAAAACATTCAGTGTATAATAAATTGCAGGTGACAAATTTGTTTTCTTCCAAACACATGCTCTGGGAAAATTATTTGAATGAAACAATGTATTCTTCCAGTAACAAGAATCTCATGGAAAATCAAAATACCCTAGGCTTTGTATTTTATTAGGCTGAAATGATATAAAATATAGGTAAATGAAGCCCTCAACAAGATTAAAAATCTAGACTCATATAGCCAAACCTGACTTCATTTTGATGTGATGAATTTCAATCTGGAAACAATGTTCTTCCGGCAACAAGAATCTCATGGAAGTTCAAAATACCCTAGGCTTCTTATTTTATTAGGCTGAAATGATATAAAATATAGGTAAATGAAGCCCTCAGCAAGATTAAAGATCCAGAATCATATATCCAAACTTGACTTCATTTTGATGCAATGAATTTCAATCTGGAAACAAGAAAAAAACAAATAATATATTTTCAATCTGGAAAAAACCAAAAGATAGTTTTTATTTAGCGGTAGAAAGAAGTAGGTTTCCTCTGTAGTGGAATTCGAGAAGGTTGAGACCCTAGTTCTGGAGGAACCAAAACCTAGGTCTAGTCCTCTGTAATGTGGAGTGAGTTAACTCAAGGCTGAGGAAGTAAAAAATTATCCATGTAATAAATCGTCCAAGAAACACTACCAAAATGAAATAAACTAACCTTTGTGGAAGTAGTGCATGAAAATGCAATTTACTTAACATCAAAAACAAAATAGAACCAGATAATGTATTGGAAATACCATAGTTGGACCATTATAATAAACCATTTACATTAAAACAAAATGTATGAACTAATATTCTAGAAAATATTTCGACCAAAACCCTTTTTTCAGCAAGAAAAATACTAAACTGGTTTATATTTTGTACCAGGACAAAAACTAATATTTCAAAAAGCTTATACATAGTTTCTTCAGCTTCTAGTAACAGAAATTTGAACAGAAATAAACTACTTCTGTAGCAACAAGTTGTACAGTTTCCAGGACACCTCTGCCATCATTTAGCTGGCTATTACAGTTTCTAGGACTGTTAGAAAACAAAGTTATACATTTGTTACACATATATTCGACTTATACAAAGACATAATTTGATTAGAAACAACAACAAAACAGCTACAAAAACATCTAGACAAAATAGCCTCAAAAGACCACAGATTACCGAAGATGGAGAACAACATCTGTCAATTTATGCTATGAGGATCTTTCCTTCTCTCCCAGTTCGTTGGTAATAAAAATCTGATAATGCATTTCACTAGTAATCCCATATAGACCTTTTTTTGACAAAGAATTAGCAACAGTATTCTTCTCCCTATAAACATGGTGGATAGAAATATATGAGAATGTTCTCTTTAAAATAGTGATTCTGTCCATCCACTGAGCTAAACTCCCAAGATCAGTCAAATCTCTTTGATTCATATGATCAATTAGGACCTTGGAGTCCCCAATAACCCAGATCCTTTCAACTAGTAAATGAAAACCAAACCATAAGAGGCCCCATAAAGCAAGACACTTTGCCTTCATATTTGTACCTCTATCCCCATTCCAGTGAATTTTATAGTGACAGCTTGGAGAGATCAGTAACCATGCACCGCATCGAAAAATCAAATTCTGAGATGCCCCATCAAAATAACCCACCGGATAATGAATTTCATAAGGACTGAGTCTTCTAGATAAATCTTGGGGAGGTTTCTATCCAGCCTTTTGGTTTTCCCATGTACTAAAAATCTGTAAGGCCACATTGTTGGGGGAAGAAGGCATATTGTCGAAATTTTTTCTGTTTCTACAGTGTTAGTGTCGGTATCTTCATACCTCCATCAGTGATCAAAATTTCTCTTGTTGCATTGCATATTAGGTGTCTCATTCAGTTAGCTGCATTCCATTAGGAGCATGGATCATCTGACGGTAGTGGCTTGTTTCTCATGTCCCACATGTCCTTTACCTGCTGGCCTATTTCTGTTCATTAAAATCATTTGCAGTCACTTTTGGTCTCATAGTTTGCAAAGAGTCATTCTTAGTGTTTTAGTGTCATTAGGTCTAGGGTTTCATTAATAAGCTCTTCAGAATCCCCAATAATGGTCAGCAGGCACATGAGGATTTTGAAATAAGGTTTCAGTGGTAAAAATCTCATCATCATATACTTAATAATGTATTTTTCTTCAAAACTATGTTTTGAAGAAAAATAGAGTTTTTTCATCTTTATGTATAAATGTAATGTGATTTCAAGTTTTTTCAGTTGTAATAATACTTTCACTGGCAACCCTGGTCGCCTTTATCAAAGCTCTAGCCATCCATTCCCTGCAGGAAAAATAGAAAGCTCATCATTCAGTTAAATAAGTAAACAAAGCGGTTTTTCTTTAAATGTCTAAATTAAAACATTGCAAGTGGGTTTTGAAAAGAAAATCAAATCAGCAGCATATAAAACATTTCATCTTTTAAAGTTCATTTGTATATGAAGATAGTAGTGAAAAAGATAAGTGAAGAGCAAAAGTAGAATGAAGGTGAAATTTTCAAGTTGATTGTCTGACGCATTATTGCATTTAGCGATGCATTGGGTGACCACGGTAACGATGGGTTGGCTCCAACGTAAAATTGCTCTGTCACGGCAATGAAAGGCACATAACACATAACGGGATTTGTTACCACGATGCATAGTCTTAGGAGAAAATAAATTGTTGCCATTCCTTTCAAGCGCAAATACTTTCAGTTCTCTTTGTTCAAGTAAGTCAAGCAACCTCTCCATTTCCAATGAAAATGTGTTTGGTGATATTTATGAGGATTTAAATACAAAAAATCAAACCCTATTTCTTTGTGCAAGGATTGTTTCCTTAGGGTTTCAAAATTGATTTTGTGTCTATCATTCCCACTTCCCCACCTTGTTATTCCCTCATCACTGTTAATCTTGTTACATCAATCCCATTTCCCTATTCCCTCATATCCCTAAAGCACTTATTCCCTATCCCAATTCCCATTATCCCACATCCCAATGTTATTCCAAAAAACCTAGTGACTATCCCTAAACTCTTCAATTGACAGTTGAGTTGGCCATATTCATCTGACTCCCTATCTCTCCTCATACTCCCTCACCCAATATCACATATTTGGAAACGGACCAAAGACACAAATTCTCTATTCATCCAAGACAACCTAGACTTTGGAAATCATGGAGACAGATACTTCTTATGACCGAGACAGTGACTCCACAACTGAATTGCATGCACCTAGAAGACCTCACAAGAGTGGCAGACATGTGAGGGAGGAGCCCACTTCGTTGGCTGAGCTGCAGGCTTGTCCACTTTCTATGGCATGTTTTCAACAACAGTCTTGTTATCAATTTTGTGAAATGGTTGCTAGGGTCCACCACCATCAAGAGCTGGCCCGATTGTTTGTGTTGCATTTAGATGATAATCAAGTCACCCTTGCAGGTGTGACATTCACTTTAACACCTGGAACTATCTCTCAAGCAACCGAAATTCCAAATGTTGGAGAACAATGGAACAAAAGGTAGCAGGTTGACAGGGTACACTATGAGCCATATATCAAGCCTAGTTTTGTGAGACAACTCAGCAGAGTTTTTCCCTTTCGGTTCCTAAAGGATTCATATGCTCCTCTGATGAAACTTATTATCAAATATTTCAGTTGTGAAGGCCGGTTTTCACGTATTTATGCCTATCATATCAGGTTGTTGATGCATTTCACCAGGGTGAGGATGATGAACCTCCCTTATTTCATGTGCCAGAATATTGAGAAGATGACCACTCTCGTGCAAAGGAAAACTCCTGAGCAGCAGTATATCAATATCTATCACTTTGCACTCATCAAAATTGTGGTTACGCATCAACTCGGCTTGCAGGGTATTTCATGGGAGGATTTCATCTCTAATGATTTCTTCACAGCTTCTCAGGTACCTTCGGAGGCTTTTCATGAGGCAGGTGAACCTTCATATCAGCATGAAGGTAATGAGACATAGACCACTAGTATGCTGGTGTTTGTCACTTATCAGAGAGGCACTAGAGGGTTATTTGCAGCAGCCAGACGAGTATTATCTCCACCCGGGGTGGAAGGGGTCTCACTTCCTTCATCAGCAGCACAGGTACAGGACACGGGTAAGAGGCTCATACATGATGAGGGGCCTTCAGGAGGCCAGGATGCATATTTCATACTCATTGATGATGATTTGGGCTCACCAAGCTCCAAGTTGAGAGAGATTGTTCAGGAGCAGAAGGCGGAAATAAACACTTTGTCTGTCAAGTT
This sequence comes from Pinus albicaulis, assembly GCA_034641835.2. Taxonomy (NCBI): domain Eukaryota; kingdom Viridiplantae; phylum Streptophyta; class Pinopsida; order Pinales; family Pinaceae; genus Pinus; species Pinus albicaulis. Next base: position 22,261,207 of record MU968450.1, read on the forward strand.
GCAAATAGCTCAATGGATAATAAATTACCTTGAGCAGAGAAACAAACAGTTGGAAGATCAGAAAAATATCATGGAGTTGCAAAATATACGTGAGAACCGGCAAGCCGCCAAAACGAGCCAAACCGAGATGACATCCATTGAGCAAGAGATTGAGGCTGATCGTGAAAATTGGTTTGAAAGGGTCAGTATTCATTTGGAGAAGCTATTGGAGAAGGCCAACAAGGAATTGAACATGTTGAGGCACATGGAAAATCATTATTGGGCAATAAATCATGTTTGCAAGGCACGAATCAAGATCCTGAAGGCTAAGTTGAAGAGGGCATTAAAGCGTGGGAAAAGGCAAGATAGACTTCAAATTTTGGCCGAGGCTTCCTTGGCCCAGCATAGTGCATGAACAAATTAGTCGCTTAAATTTCCAAAAGTGGGACACTTATTGAAATTTTGATTTTTGGCCTAATATACAATGGATACAACTCAACATATGTTTTCCATAGCCTTGTACTTATGATGAGAACTCTCTTGGGTAACAATTGCTTATTTGGATTTTCATGAAAATTTATGGATGTACCCATAGCTGAAATTGTTATAGGTTTTGAGCTTCGAGAAGGGTCAAAAACACCCTAAAAATAGTAACTACGCACTTTTGGACACCTGAGAAGAAGATGTTGGAAAACTCGTTTTGGAGGAAAATATGTCAATTGAAAGTTACTTGTGTTGGAAATTAGATGAGTGAGATTCCAATGAGCTATCCTCGCTCAATTTGGACAAGACTAATCGATATGTTGGTGTGATGCATAGAGAAATTCAAACATGGTAGCATTGGGGATTTTGGCCTATTTTTCACTCAGTAACTCTGTTTTTCGCCTAGTTTTGGCCAGTTTGACTTTATTACTTCCACATGTAAAACTCTTGATGTAATTTGATGTAATTTCATGGCTCTTGATGTAATTTTGGCAAATTTTTACTCATGGAAGTAGATTCATTCATCAAAAGGTGAATTGTAACTGAATGAATCGGTTTCCTATCTTATAGAGAAAGTTGTTGAAGTTGTTCCTTTGCCTATTTTCAGGTTCTTAGTTTGGAATCTTGTTGAAATAACTCCTAAAATTGTCAACTCAACCTAAATTTGAGATGAAAGTGTGTTGTCTATCTTGCTATTTTTTAGGTCATTTGCATGGTTGGACATAAGTTACTGAGCTTCATTGTACATTTCATCTGGGTTTGTAGGAATAGACAGGTTTGTAGCACTCATGAAGTTCATGTGGCTCTTTGTTTTGATGATATGTTCCCCATGTTAATAACCATTTCTTGGTGCTTTGTCGTGTCATCTTCTTCTTACTTCTTCTTAAGTTAAAAAAACAGATAAAAATTGGAATTCATTAGATTTTAGGTGCTCCACCTTGGAAGTTTGTTTAATTTTCTATGTTTTCAAAAAGTTTGTTTGAAGATTCTTAGTCCATCCTGCTAACTCATGTCTGATGCTGACTATCATTTTCATTCAAAATTGAGCTTGTCAAACGGTTCCTACCTTTCCCCATTCAGACCTCTGCAAAAACTAGGCCTCTTTCCCCAGACCAAAAATCTGCCTTTCCCTTTGATCCAACAAACACCCTCAAAATCAAATCAAACTCTTTTACATATATACCTAGCCTAAAATCAGCCTTTATTCAAGGCATCTCAAGCCTCACTAATCATTTTTTGCTGAGATTGACCAGGAGAAAGCCCTCTCCCGATTTGGTAGGGCTAGCTACCAGATTACGCGTGGTTTGATGTTACCCTAGACTCTGCCTTTCTCGGCCTGAGGTAGATTTAGGCCATAACATAGTGGAGACCATACTAGGGAATCTCAAAATTGTTTTCTTGTTAGTGTTATTCATTTTATAAGCTACAGATGAAGCCTGAATTTATGCCAGGTAGCCTTCGAAACACTCTTGCTTTGCATTAGCAAAAGTAGATAAACGTTTCTTCAGTCAATCTCCAGTCTAGTTTTATAAAAGTAACATATAACTTGTAAATTTCCCCAGTACATCAAACAATTCTGGACTTTGGGTGATGAGTCTAGAATTCGATAGGCTAAACAAGTTGGTTTTTTCCATTTGATTTTTGAGAATATTTCAACACACTGGCTTCCACGCGACATACCAAAGCAAATCTGAATCTCGATCCACCTCCTGTGTATGAAAATCCAAATCTTATTTAGAGAATCCTTCGTTGAGAAAGTCCTGTGGTTCCTATGTTCAAATCTCATTCATGTCCCGCTGATTTTGAGTATCTTGAAGATCTTGAATTTGATGAACAATTTGAATTGTCATTGTTTGAGACTAAGTCTGAAAGTGCTATTGATTCTACTGTCCTAAATCTATTTTCGAATCTTGAAATTAGCTTCTTCTCCATTGAACATCTTGAATATTCAAATTCATTGTGGCAAAAAACATTCCCGAATTCATGAAGATGTCGCAACTCTTGGGTCATCCACAATTACATCTAGTTCACAAGTTCCTCTAGAGCCTCCTTTCATTCCCACCATTCGTGCAACCTTCTATCTCTACGATCAATAATATGGGTAGTATCCTCATCCCACCACCACCTCATATATCAAGCGTTAGAAGCTCCTCCTATATCCCCAAACTTGGGTTTGACAATCTACCCAGACCATTTGTAGGTTGTCTTCGCATTGCCTCAAAACTTGGATGATGTATATGCTGGCCAGTTGCTCGAAAAGAAAAATTCCATTGTTTGATGGCACTCCTCAAAGTATTTCTGCTCAGCAACATGTGGATATAATGGCAGAGTTCTTTGACCTTCATGAGATTGATGTGGAAAATGTGACAATGAGACTGTTTTTACAAACCTTTGGAGGTGAAGTAAGAAAGTGGTTCAGAGCTTTGCTGGCTAGAAGTATTACTACATTGCCTAATATTGATAATTATTGACTCAACAGGCAAAAACCCTCTTTCAATCACTTTCCTAATATGAAAATATCAAGCGAAACATTGGTGATGCATTTTAAGATTATTTGATTAGATTCAATTCTATTTACAATGCAATTCCACCGCTAATATAAAGCAACCTAGAGGTCGGAGTTGAGTAAGTTTCAGTGGATTTGATCGACATGGCTTATCAATTAAGAAGAATCAAGACGCACAGAAGATATCTGATGCGATTCGCGTTAAATAATTTGAATGCGGAAACTAGAATGAAAAGTGAAAAAGTAGCAATAAAGGAAAGGGTTTGCGCCGGATCAAGTGCTAAATGAATGGAAAGAATGTTGAAAAGATTAACAATTGATAAGTCTAAACTTTTCAATCCTAACTTCGTGGCGAACAACAACCACAATTTGAAATCGGCGAAGAAAAAGCAGTAAACACCGAAGCAGTACAACAACAAAGTGAGAACACCTTTAAGGAAGAATTTTTCTACATGGTCTAGAAATAAATGATGAAAGGATATGAAGCAGGAGAAAGAATGTTCTTTACGATATGTATTTTATCACAAAATGAAATACGAAAAACTAATAAAGAATGAAATTTCATCGCCATTAGAACAATAACGAAGAAATTAAGTAAATATGTTATGAATATGCTTGCTCATCGGTGTTAATATTCTTTCAGTAGATAACTATTTGTTATCCAATTCAAAAAAGAAAAACTCGTGCAAGTGATTCACCCATTGTGTGAAGAAGGAAAAGCGATTCAGTTCCACTACTAGCAAATCACCATCGACCAAATGAAAAGATCCCAATGTTTAATATATCGAGAAAAAGCTGAAAAGGAATGTTCACTTCAAAGGTGAAAAAATTGATTTTTAGCAGTAGAAATTGCTAAGTTAAAAGTATCCATTCCTTTGACTGAATTGATGAAGAATAGCAGCTATAAGGGTCAGGTGTCTAAGATTTTGAATTTAGATCCATTATCTGATATGGTAAACGTGGAAGATGATCAACCTGAGTTGATTTTTGGTCCAGCATTGGATGGTGAGTCTCCAGATAGTGATGTACCTCCTTTTTACATCAGCCTTAGATTGCATGACTATGTGTTACACAATGCTATGTTTGATTCCAGAGCCTCTCATAATCTCATGCCTAGGGAAATCATGGAGAAATTGGGATTGGATATCACTAGAAAGTATCATGACCTTTATTCTTTCGATTCTAGTAGAGTAAGATGCATTGGGCTTATCAAAGATTTGGTGGTCACTTTGGATCAGATTCCGACTAAAAATGTTTTGATGGATGTGGTTGTGGCAGATATTCCTCCTAGATTTGGCATGCTTCTTTCCAGATCTTGGGGAGCGAAACTCAAAGGGACATTGCAGCTTGATTTCTCCTATGCTACTATTCCCGTGTTTGGTCAAATGAGAAAATTATACTGAGAGAAAAAGATGAAGTATATGATCACTAGCAAGGAGAAACCGGTAAATCATCCAATCAATTATGTACATACTGATTTAGAATCATTTTTTTTGTACTCAGATAGCTTTAATGATGTAAATAGTTAATTAGTTGAAGTAGAAGACATTCCAGAAATCACTGAAAATTTCAGAGAGGTCTTAAAGAAAGAGAGACAAAGACTTGATAGTACTGATGAGCAATCAGCCTCCTGACAACAACAAAATGTTGATGGACAACAAAGCGAATCAAAAAATCAAATATAATTTCAGCATTTGGAAGAGGACGAAGATGGTTTGTGGACCATGGATTTTGATGGTGCCATAGGAAGGGACGGTGCTGGAATTGGAATTTGGGTACGTAACCCTTTTTCTTCCCCAAACAATGTGCCAAGAAATGTAAGGGTCTGTTCTTATAAATTGGCTTTTGATTGTTCAAATAATGAGGTTGAATATGAAGCTTTAATTGCTGGTCTGAAAATTATTAGAAAGTTAAATGCTAAGAGGATTGCAGTGTATGGCGACTCCGAGTTAGTTATCAAGCAAGTGAAAGGTGAATATCAAGCTAAGCATCCTCGAATGCGGGCATACCGAAATGAGGTACTACATATCTTGAGATTGTTTCTAGATTATACTTTGACTTGTGTCCCTCGTATTCAGAATGGTATTGCAGATGCACATGCAACAACAGCAAGTAATTTGAAAATTCCGATGAATTCAAGAAAAAAAATTGAAATCTATGTGAAGCATCGTCCGACTGTTCCTGACAACCAAATGTATTGGCAAGTGTTTCAAGATGACAAATAAATTGATGAGTTTCAGCAAAATGAAGGTAAATTCAAAGATAATTCTATTGATGGGGAGCATGATGATGGCGAGGCTGATGTACAAATCAAGTAGATGGAAGTTTTGCAGCTGAAGGATAATGTCATTCCTAAAGGTCTAATACTTTTAGAGGAGATTTTCGACCAAGATGATGTAGCTCGGAAGCCAAGCTTGCTGCCCACCGAGAAAGGAGTTGAGGATGTGAACATTGGATCAGCAGAAAATCCAAAAATGGTGAAATTGTCCAAAGCATTGCCCCCACAGGTAAAATAAAAGTATATTAGTTTATTATCTTCCTTTGCTGATGTATTTTCTTGGGACTATTCAGATTTGAAGACATATGACACAAACATAATTCAGCACACCATTCCGATCAAGCCAAATCAAAAGCCCTTTCGGCAAAAGTTGAGAAGAATAAATCCAAAGTTGTTGCCCTCGATAGAGAATGAAGTGAATTGGTTGTACAAGGCTGGTATCATCATTCCCATAAGATTTTCAGATTGGATTTCTAATTTGGTGCCCGTGCGCAAGAAAACATGTGAGATTCGCTTATGCATTGATTTTAGGAATCTGAACAAAGTATCTTTGAAAGATAACTATCCATTGCCCAAAATGGATCACATACTTCAGTGAGTAGTTGGAGCATCCCGTATGTCGCTACTCGATTGTTATTCCGGTTATAACCAAATTCTAGTCCATGAGGATGATAGAGATAAAACAACGTTCACCACTTCGTGGGGAACTTTCCATTATGCTAAAATGCCTTTCGGTTTGAAGAATGCTGCTGGGACCTTTCAGCGAGCAATGGATATGGCATTTGAAAATGAAAAGGATGTTTTTCTAGTTGTGTATCTTGATGATTTGACAATTTTTTCTAATTCAGATGAAGAACACCTTTATCATTTGAAGATTTTTTTTTCAGCAGTGTAGAAAATATGGTGTGTCTCTCAATCCAAAGAAGAGTTTGTTTGCCATGGATGAGGGCAAGCTTCTTGGTCATATTATATCAAAGGATGGCATCCGCATTGACCCAGCTCGAGTAGAAGCTATTCAGCAAATTGATCTTCCCCGAAATAAAAAGGAGATCCAATCATTCAATGGTAAGATGGATTTATTATGTCGCTTTGTACCCAATCTTGCAGAACATTTAAGGGAAATCACAAACATGCTCAAAAAATATAGTGTAGTTAAATGGACTGAGGAAGCAGTAAATTCTTTCAATTTAGTGAAATTGGTTCTTTCTTTAGCTCCGGTTTTGATAAGCCCGGACTATACTCAGGATTTTATTTTGTTTTCATTTGCCTCAGATCATACTATGGCAGTAGTCTTGATGCAAAAAAGAGATCAGCATGAAAAACCAATTGCTCTTTTTAGCTGAACCATAAGAGATGCACCCTTAAAGTACAATATTATCGAAAAGAAAGCTCTTTCCTTAGTGAAAGAATTGAAATACTTTCGAGTATATATTTTTCATTCTCACATTCTTGCTTATGTTCCCAATGCTGTTGTTAAAGATGTCTTAGTGCAAACAGATCCAGAAGGAAGACGAGGCAAATGGATTTCTTCCTTGTTGGAATATGATGTGGAGATAAAGCCTACAAAGCTTATCAAAGGACAGGGGCTGGCTAAGGTAATGGCTGAGTCAAATTTGCATGCCTTGGGCATTAATCTCATTGCTGCTATGTCCGAGGAAAATGAAGAAAGTTCGCTGGTTCAGGTATCAGAAATATTTGTTCTTTCTCCTTGGTACTCAGACATTGTTTATGTGCTCCAAAATCTGTCACCACCACCAGGAATGGCTAAAAAATAAAGTAGGACACTGAAATTAAAGGCTGCCAGGTTTTGTATTATAAATAATGAACTTTATTGGAAAGATCCCGGTGGTGTCTTACTAAATTTTTTGGTTGAAGAAGAGGCAAAATAGGTTATGGAAGATTTTCATAAGGGAGATTGTGGAGGTCACCTTTTCTGGAAAAAAATGGGCAACAAAATTTTGAGAGTGGGATATCATTGGCCGAATCTCTTTGCTGATGTGTAAAAAATTGTTAAAAGCTTCCATGAATGTCATATTTTTGAAGGGAGGAAAAAATTGCAGCCTTTTCCACTCAAGCCCATTGAAGCAAGTGATCCTTTTCAGCAGTGGGGTTTGGATTTCATTGGTGAGATCCATCCTACTTCTTCGGCGCAACATAGATGGATCCTTACAGCGACAGACTATTTTACTAAATGGATTGAGGCATTTCCCACCAGGCAAGCCACAGATTTGGTAATAATTTCATTTCTTGAAAACAATATTTTGTCTCGTTTTGGTTGTCCAAATAAGCTAATCACTGATAATTTAGCAACCTTGAAGTCTAAGAGAATGATTTACTTTTGTGATAAGTATCAAATTACTTTGGGGCACTCAACCACATATCATCCACAAGGCAACGGATTGGCCGAATCCTCAAACAAATCCTTGGTCAATATTATCAAAAAGCTACTGGAAATAAACAAGAAAAGTTGGCATAAGAAATTGATTAATGCACTTTGGGCAGACAGAGTAAGTCAAAATAAATCTATTGGTATGTCTCCTTTTGAGCTCATGTATGGTGTTGACATAGTATTCCTGACCTCTCTCGCATTTCTAGTGGTTAAACTTCTACAGGTAGCTGGAAGTGAAGATGATCATATGCAACGGAGAATAAATCAAATGATCCATTTACAACATACTAGATACGAGGTTTTTCAAAACACTTTCAAGCTACAAGAGAGAATCAAGAAGATATATGATCGAAAGGCAAAGGTAGACAAGTTTCAATTAGAAGAAGTTGTCATACATATATTGTACATACCGGTTGTTTAAATTTCATTGCAAGCATATGCTATGTCATCATTCTTTAGGTTGGGACTAGAAATTGACTATAAATAGAAGGTTTATTTGATTTTAGTTTGGTTGTTGAGTCAAGTCTTTAGGTCATTTTGGTTTAATTGAGTACATTTTCAGTCATGAAAATGAGTCAAGAGTCTTGTTTTGGTTTTTCGAAGTTATTGACTCCATATCCCAATGGACAAAGGCACTTCCTACTTTCCCAGAGATATGTAGTTCTTGGCATCTCCAACGAGCTACCATCCCCATTGGAGCCAATGTTAGTGTCGGTATCTTCATCCCTCCATCAGTGATCAAATTTATCTTGTTGCATTGCATATTAGGTGTCTCATTCAGTCAGCTGCATTCCATTAGGAGCATGGATCATCTAACGATAGTGGCTCGTCGTTCATGTTCCTCATGTCCTTTACCTTCCGGCCTATTTATGTTCATTAAAATCAATTACAGTCATTTTTTGTCTCATAGTTTGAAAAAAGTTATTTTTAGGGTTTTAGTGTCATTAGGTCTAGGGTTTCATTCATAAGGCTTTCAGAATACTCAATAATGGTCAGAAGGCACATGAGGATTTTGAAATAAGGTTTCAGTGCTAAAAATCTCATCATCATATACTTAGTAATGTATTTTTCTTCAAAACTTTGTTTTGAAGAAAAATAGAGTTTTTCATCTTTATGTATAAATGTAATGTGATTTAAAGTTTTTTCAGTTGTAATAATACTTTCACTGGCAACCCTGGTCACATTTTTCAAAGCTCCAGCCATCCATTCCCTACAGGACAAACAGAAAGCTCATCATTCAGTTAAAAATCCAAATGAAGAAAAACAGAGTTTTTTTTTTTAAATGTTAAAGTCTGAACATTGCAAAGTGGGTTTTTTGAAAACAAGAGTCAAAATCCTTGGCATATAAAAAATTTTCAACTTTCCAAAGTTCATTTGTATGTCAAGAAGACAGTAGTGAGCAAAGGAGAAATCGTGAAGAGCGAACAAGCAGTTTGAAGGCGAAATTGTTGCAAGTTCAGTTGCGTGATGCATTAACTGGGTGTCGTGACGCATTGGGCGAGCGCGATGCATTGGGTCGCTCCCACTGTGTAAAATTGCTCCTGCGCGACGCACTGGGTTTGTTGCATGACACATAGGGCCGGAAAGAAAATTTATTTCCATTCCTTTCAAACTCCAAATCTGCTCGATCCCTCTTTGTTCAAGTATGTCAAGCAACCTCTCCATTGCCAATGAAAATGTGTTTGGTGATATTTATAAGGATTTAAATACAAAAAATCAAACCCTATTTGTTTGTGCAAGGATTTTTTCCTTAGGGTTTCAAAATTGGTTTTGTGTCTATCATTCCCACTTCCCCACCTTGTTATTCCCCCATCACTGTTAATCTTGTTACATCAATCCCATTTCCCTATTCCCTCATATCCCTAAAGCACTTATTCCCTATCCCAATTCCCATTATCCCACATCCCAATTATAAATTTCCCAAACCCCAATGTTATTCCAAAAAATCTAGTGACTATCCCTAAACTCTTTAATTGAAATATTTCACTTGGAAATATCCTATCATTTCCTCTACCCTATCCCTCCATAGTCCCTCACTTGTTATCACATATTTGGCAACAAAACCAAAGACATAAAACTTCTCATATACATCCAAGACAACATAGACGTTAGAAATCATGGAGACCGATACATCTTATGACCAAGACAATGACTCCACAACTGAATTTCATGCACCTAGAAGACCTCATAAGAGTGGCAGACATGTGAGGGCGGAGCCTACTTCAATGGCTGAATTGTAGGCTTGTCCCCTTGCTATGGCATGTTTTCAATAGCAGTCTTGTTATTAATTTTTTGAAATGGTTGCTAGGGTCCATCACCATCAAGAGCTGGCCCATTTGTTTGTGTTTCATTTACATGATGGTCAAGTCACCCTTGTAGGTGTGACATTCACTTTAACACCTGAAACTATCTCTCAAGCAATCGGAATACCAAATGTTGGAGAACAATGGAACAAAAGGCAGCAGGTTGACAGGGTACACTATGAGCCATATATCAAGCCTAGTTTTGTGAGACAACTCGGCAGTGTTTTTCCCTTCCGATTCCTAAAGGATTCATATGCTCCTCTGAGGAAACTTATTATCAAATATTTCAGTTGTGGGGGTTGGTTTTCACGTCTCTATGCCTATCATATCAGGTTGTTGATGCATTTTACCAAGGTGAGGATGATGAACCTCCCTTATTTCATGTGTCGGAATGTTGAGAAGATGACCACTCTCGTGCAAAGGAAAACTCCTGAGCAGCAGTATAGCAGTATCTATCACTTTGCACTCATCAAAATTGTGGTTATGCATAAGCAGCATAGGGTATTCAGCAAAGTTCATTTCTAATGATTTCTTCTGACTAGGGTACCAGCAGGATGTTTTTCATGGTAATTGAACCTTCATGTCGACATGAAGATGTGAGACAGGACCACTAGTGTTCGGTGTTTGTCACTGTCAGAGGAGCTGCTAAAGGATTGTTGTGACGGCAGGACAAGTACAATCTCATCGGGTGGAATGGAGTCTAAGCACGTTCATCGAAGTATAGGTACGGAAAAGGGTAAGGGCCCATAGATGATGAGAGACCTTGAGCGAAGATACAAATTTATACTCTGATGATGATTTGGGCCTGACTCGGGGGATTGAAGATTGTTCGGGAAGTGAAAATTACACTTTGTCATCATGTTGCAAAGACAAGCTGAATCAACTAGCTTGAGTGAAAACAAACAGTTGGAAGATCAGAAAACTATCATGGAGTTGCAAAATATCCGTGAGAACCGACAAGCTGCCCAAAGAAGCCAAACCGAGATGACATCCATTGATCGAGAGATTGAGGCTGATTGAGAGACTTGACTTGAGAGGGTCAATATTCATTTGGAGAAGCTATTGGAGAAGGTATGCGGAAAATAGTACATTGAGACACATGGAAAATCATTATTGAAGCGAAAATCGTGTTTATGACCTGAATCAAGATTGTGAAGGCTAAGTTGAAAAGAGCAAAGCGTTTGAAAAGGCAAGATGAACTTCAAAATTGTTCGAGAGCTGCTGTGTGACGTAGTGCATGATGCCTGGAGGTCACTTTCATTAAATTTAGAGAAATTTTGGACAACGTTTGCAAATTTTGATTTTAGCTAATACAGACTTTTGACTCAACGTCGCGCCACTTGGCGCGTGCTTATGATTGGGAGCTCCTCTTGGGTAAAACTTTGTATTTTTGGATTTTTCATGGAAATTTATGCTTTCCTACCCATTTCCCAGATATTTTAACAAGTTTTGGGCTTCCAGAAGGGTCAAAAACACCCTAAAAATGACAACTACGCACCTTTTTGGCACAGGCGATGTTGTGAAAAATCATATATGGAGGGTCAAGTAGGCAGAATTAATAAATTACACTTGTGTTGGAAAGTAGGCAATTAGATCTTTCGCAAACTGTCACATTACTCAATTTGGACACCAGAAATGCCTTCAAAATCAGCTCCAAATTGGTGCGACACATAGAGAATTCAGGGGCGGCGCATTGGGGATTTTCGCTCATTTTTAACTCAGTAACTCTATTTTTTTCCTAGTTTTGGTCGGTTTGACTTTCTTAATTCCACATGTAAAACTCTTGATGTAATTTGATGTAATTTGATGGGTCTAGATGTAAATTTGTCAAATTTTTACTCATGGAAGTAGATTCATTCATCAAAATTTGAATTGTAAATGAATGAATAAGTTTCCTATCTTATAGAGGCAAGCTATTCCACTACCTATTTTCCTGTTCTTAGTTTAGATATTGTTCAAATAACTCCTAAAATTGTGAGCTCAACCCATAGATACTGGGAATGAGGTAGTGTTGTCTATATCTTGTAGTTTTTCAGTCATTTGCATGGTTGGACACTTTGGATTTCTTTGAGCTTCATTGTACATTTCATCTCTGCAGTTTGGCAAAGGAATAGACCAGGGTTTATAGCACTCCTTGGGATTCATGTGGCTCTTTTTTTGATGATGTGTTTCTCTCTATTAATGTAAGTTTACTGGTGCTTTATGTGTATCATCTTCCTTCTTACTTCTTCTTAAGTTAAACAAACAAGGATAAAAGTGGAATTCATTAGATTTGTAGTGCTCTACCTTGAGTTTTGTTTAATTTTATATGTTTTCAACTGTCTGAAGAGGATTCTTTAAAGTCCCTTGCCCTCTTCAACTCCTCGCCGGTCTGAGCTATCCATTTAATTCAAAATTGAAGCATCAAAACAGTTGCCTACCTTGCCCCATTCAGACCTCTGCAAAAACTAGGCCTCATTCCCCATACCCAAAATATGCCCTTCCGTTTTCTCCAACAAACACCCTCAAAATCAAATCAAACTCTTTTACATATATACCTAGCCTAAAATCAGCCTTTATTCAAGTCATCTCAATCCTCACTGATCATTTTTCACTGAGATTGACCAGGAGAGAGCCCTCTCCCGATCTGGTAGGGCCAGCTACCAGATTAAGCATGGTTTGATGTTACCCTAGACCCTGCCGCTCTCAGCCTGAGGTATATTTAGGCCATAACATACAACACCATATGTTCTAGTGGAACAGCAATGGCACAGTCCATAGGGTCCTTCCTCTGTGCAGCCACCATCCCAAACACTCCTTAGTAGAGAAAAAAAGAGGGACCTGGATATGTAATTTATCATAGAGAATCGACAAAGTTTCTTTTGCAAAAGAGTAGGAATAGAAAAGATGAAAATTATCCTCCTCGTCCTCCCCACATAGGACACATAGTCCTAGCCCATGCCAGCCCCTCTTTTGGAAGTTTTTCCATGTAAGATTTTTGTTCCTCCGCACCAACCACATGAAAATAATCAGTTTTATTTGTACATTAAATTTCGATATATTCTTAAACCAGCTATCCAAAATCTTCCACTGCTTTTTCAGAATAAGTTTTGAGTATATCCCTCTTACGCTCAGGTCATCCCTCATTTTAGAACCACACCATTTCAGCATATCGCCCTCCACCGAAGAGCAGATCCCCAAAGATTTTAAAATGTTTATATATCTATTCCATTCAGATTCCCATCTGCTTTCCAATCCCATATCCGTGGAATTTTTCCACTAGGGAATACAAAAATCCAAATCCTGAATTGTTTGTTGTAATAAAAACACCCCTTTCTGATTAAGCTTCTGAATAATTTCTTCATTTGAAGGCACATAATTCTCTATCCTAGGCAGTCTTCGATAGCTAATTAAAAATTTTGCACCATTTCCAAAGTACCGTCTTAAATTCTCACTTACCTTTGGCCATACCATGCCAAAACCCTTCCAAATACAAGATATTTTTGAGCCTTCATTCCAGCCCAGGGAATCAAAGTCTTCCAGAGATTCACTGCCATGTATTTATGCTTAATGATTTTGTTCCAAATTCCATTACTATGTAGGCACCTCCATAGTGATTTTATGATAAGCGCGTGCCCAAAAATCTCCAGATCTAAAATGCCCCACCCCCCCATCTCTTTTGGTAGAGAAATACTATCCTAGCTTGATAAGTGGATAGATTTTTTCCCTTTCCCCCCTCCCCATATAAACTGGCCCATGATTTTCTTAATTTCCTTCAAAATCTTCTTAGGGATAGTATATACGTGAGCCCAATATACAGTGATTTGCTGTAATACAGCCTGCAAAAGAATTAAACTGCCTCCCCAGGATATAAAATTCACAGTCCATGAATTTAATCTCTTCCTGTACTTTTGAATCAACCAATCCTAGTCCTTCACATAATATTAAATGGCTTGCATTCTGAAACCCAAATAAGTAAGGCTGGCTTCCAGAAGTGCTTTTTTGAAACCGAACAGATCAACAACATCGTCAAAAACGAGATCATGACCTGCACTGCTATATAAATAGGATTTGTCAACACTGATAATCATACCTGTAGCAGCACAAAAAATATTAAAAATCTCACATAAGGTCATCCAAGATGCCTTCACCAGCATTCCGAAGATGAGAATATCATCAATGAAAAAAATGTGAGATGTCATCAATTGTGATCCAATCTCAATGCCTATAAAGGTCCCTTGTGCCACTGCTCTGTTAATTCTCAAACTCAAGGCATCCATTACTAAAATAAATAAAAGCAGTGACAGGGCACAGCCTTGCCGCAGTCCCCAACCAGGATTAAAAAACTTCGATGCCCATCCATTTATGAGGATAGCCATAGATGTGTTTCATATACATCCCATGATCCAAGCAACCGCCTCCTGCCTAAGTCCAATTTTATGAAGAACCATCTACATAAACACCCAGTCAACTCTGTCATAATCTTTATTCAAATCAATCTTCATCACTGCCGCTCTCATCTTCTAAGATTTAATTGAATGGATGGTCTCCTAAGTCACTGCTATAGCATCATGAATGTTCCTATGTTTCAAAAACCCAATCTGTTCCAGCGAGATATGCTTTGAGAGGATACCTTTAATTCTTTCAACAATAACTTTTGATATGATTTTGTAAAGAGTGTTTCACAGGGAGATCGGATGGTAATCACTAAAGGTAAGCCTCCCTGGTTTCTTTGGAATTATGTAATGAAGGTTGAATTAATTGCCCCATGGATCCTTCCACTCACCCTTGCTTCCTCCACCATATCCACCAAGTGATTACTAAAAACATCATAGAAGAAGACGAGAAAATCCAGGGTCCAACCATCTGGCCCCTGACTTTTATCAACAGCAAAGGATTTTAAGACACTCTTGATAATTGCTAATCATATCCAGCTGGTCATCAATAACCATATCTTCTCTACATTTATATAATCCTCCAAAATACTTAACAACTTCCACTTTAATGTCCTCTGAAGTACAAATAACCGTTCCCTCATGCTCAATCTCCCAGATGGAGTTTTCCCTTCTCCTGCCCGATGCAAAATTATGAAACAATCTGGTGTTCTTGTCACCTTCTTTTAACCAGATAGCCCGACTTTCATTCACCAGGTTATCTCTTCTTGTATTAAGATAGATCTATATTCTGATTCCAAGTTTTTCAGTTTCTCCCAGAAATCCACACTTTGTCTCCCTATAGCCAAATCTCCGTATATCTGAGCTCTTTCCAAATGAATGCTCCTAATTCTTATTTTTACCAACCTCCTTTTGCACCTGTCCCATCTTCTCACTTCCTTTTTCAAACCCCGCAGTAGAGAAGTAAGATAAGCCATTGTAGAAGTATACTCATCCCGCAGATGTGCCTTGCAATAATTTAAGATCAAAATTTTAAACTCCTCATCATTCAACCAGGCCTGGTTGAATTTAAAAGGACACCCAACTTGCTTCTTTTCAAATTCCCATGTCATGGTGATCGGTCTGTGGTCAGATAAGGTTAGATCCTCCACATTAACAGACACCCCTATCATCATAGAGCGGAGATCCGAGCTTATTATCATCCAGTCGATTCGCTTGCCAATGTAGTCACTACCCCTTCTACCATTCACCCAAGTAGGACAATTAACCATCATGGGAATGTCCAACAGATCAGCACCTGCCAATAAATCCTTAATAATATTTGCCAGAGGATCAGGCCTTCCAAAAGTACCCCAAATTTCATGAGCAAAAAAAGATACATTGAAATCCCCAACCATAATAAGATTACTTAGTGTGAGAAACCCACAGTCTAGAAGCTTATTCCAGAATAACAACCGATCCGAATATGGAGCATATACATTCAAGATGTTAGTTCTGAGTTTAAAACCCCGACAGTATCGTGAGAGCAATATCCCACCGAAGAAACGATATGCTTTCATTTTGAACCACTGGGGGTCCCAAATAGCCACACATCCGCCTGATAAGCCAAGGGCATGAGACGCTGCAATAAGCCATCCTAGAAGCATAGAATGGAAATAAACAATGGAACTTTCAGCGCCCGCCATTGATTCTTGAATGAGAATGATGGACGGCTTAATAGAGAGAATTTTTTTTTTCAAAGATAAAAACTTAGCACTACCCCGCAACCTCCGAATGTTAAGGGAGACCATCATCATGGAGGTAACTCAGAGCTAGGGGTCACAGCTCTATAAGGACTCGACCTAATGCGAGAGACACTGGAATATCACGAAAATCCCCTTCTGAGAAATCATCTAGCAATCGAGAGATGGACACTAACTTCTTTTTACGTTTATGTTTCCCATTACCACGACGGACCATGAGATTTGAGAGAGAAGAAGGGCTAATCAATATCGGAGGGGATGAAGGACCAGGTGCCGCAGTCATCGAGGCATGACCATTAGGAATATTAAGACCATCATTCACAGTCAATGGAACCAGTTCGACATCCGGATAACATAAAAACATCTCAATTTTGCTCCCGATAGAATTTTGGGGAATTGTCATTGATATGCCTGGGCGATAATGAGGATGGGGAAAGGTTATTAGACCCATGAGCCTCACCAATAGGAACATTACCCAGAGATGTACTAGCCTTAAGCATCTCACAATAACTAGGAAAAATCAGAGGCTCCCGACTAAACCCACCCGAGACCCTATGAGAATCAGAATGTAACTGGTGATCGTTTGAGGAAATAGACCCAGGAGAATCAGAAGAAACAGTAGACAAATCAATCGGGCCAGGCCATTCATTAGGGGAGTTCGACACAAGTAATGAGAGTATCCCCCAGTCACTGACAGGACGCAAAGCAACATTCGACACATGCTTCGATAAATCACTATGACCCTGAACATAGTCCTTCAAAATAGAATTCCCAATAATTGTAGACTCGGGCAGAGAATCATTACAGAGAACATTCGATTCAGTCGCAACATCATTCACACAGTGTATAGAATTAAACTGTGGATATGTGTTAGACTTACCCGCATTATGCGCCCCAACGCTTTCCTGTCGTCTGATAGCCCGAGCATCTGGATCACTATTTTCCTTCTGAACAGCCGAACAGCTCCGAGGGTTTGTTCTGGAAACGTCCGCACGCCACTTCGAGCACCTGTGTATGAGATGACCCGTCTCATGGCATAAGTGGCATCTGTAGGGAACGTGCCAGTAGTCGATTTGTTGTCAATGGACTACACCCTCCCACTGTAGATCGACAAAGGCCGGCAGACCCCCCGCGAACGCCATTTCGACCAAAATCCACACTTCCCGTATATAAGTATCATGGCATTTGGGATCAGCAAAACAGCATTTCTCGAGGCTGTCACCGATGGCCTTTAACACTCTGAACTGCCAATAATGCAAAGGCAAACCATGTAGTTTAACCCATACCAGGTGGTTGACGGGAGCATTATCCCAAGGGTGAAAATTGGCAGTCCACCTATGGACAGCAAGAAAGCTACGGCCGTTTCCCCAAGTTCTGCAGAGAATGATCCCCGCATCCTCGTCTTTACAATATTGAGTGGCTAATTTTATGTCCGCTACTAGTCTTCCAAAATATACGTTATACAGAACCGTAACCTCATCTAGAGTTTTTAAATAAAGAAAAAAAATGTAAACCACTATTTCTGCAGAATGTTATCTTGGTCTCACACCAATAGCCAGTAAAATAAAGATACGGCAAGGAAAAACGATGTCCATGAAACGCAAGACCAAGCTATTGCATGAACTACAAATAACAAGGGAAACAAAAGCCCAACAGGATATGCTTATCGTGATCCCTACAGAGTAGTTTCCAAGTTGTCCTTAGAGAGACCTGCAACATGGAGGAGAGGGTTTACCCTGAGCAAGTCGAAAGAACTGTTGTATGTCCAAGAAAACACAGCGAAAGTTTGCAGCATACCTCGTAATGTTTGCCAACGCTGAGGCGTATGGTAGAGGATTTGCAGTTCCTCCGACACCAATGATTTGTAGTCCTGGAAACAACAGTGTAAAATCAGTCATAGAAACAAAACAAAAATATATATTCCACGACCTCATTACAATGGGTAAGTTCAAATGATTACCTGTTAATATTTTGGAGGACTTTTATGAAACCCTTCCTTCCCGCAACAAGACTGTTGTGAATGCAGTAAGTCACCACGAGCCCTTGCAAGTCACCAAGAGGGGTTTCGTTATGCCTTCGAAGAATAAAAATAAAAGTATGATCACTGATAAGGAACGACAATAAGATGGTAGCTTCCCAATTCGGGTTCTGGTGGAGGAAAACCCTAGCTGAGCATGTCTGAAAGATTTAGTTGCAGAGCTCCTCCATAGCGGAGCTCGGTGCTGAATGTCGAATGGAGTGGCAGAATGGTAGGGTTTTCAGTTACCCTCACGGCCTAACCCGCACCGTTCGATCTCCGGTGGGAAGATCGACGGTAAAAATAAACGCCAAATACCACACCTTAATAAAATCAAATGCCGGTGAGTTGGATTGAGAAAGTTCCACAGAGACCAAACGAGTAACTAGTGATGGAGGTTCATACAACAAAGACCTTGGAGTGTGGGTTAAGTCGTAGTTTCCATCGCATATCACATGATATCAAAAAACATATAACAACTCTCACGGAACACCTACATACAAATATTGCGAGACTTAATGTAATATTAAGTTTGTAATAATGAAACATAATTCATGAACTCGCACATTCACATGATATATATATATATATATATATATGATGTCATAAATATGAGTGCACATCCATATATATAAATAAAGGATGTCATAAATAAATGTGTTAATTTAATAACGTTAATAATTTATTTACTGTTTTGGGTGAGTTTTTTTTTTTTTGGTGACGTTTTACAAGGCCACTTGGCTAATTTAGTGGAAAAATAGAGCACTTGAGTATTCATAACCTGCACACCTTGTAAGAGATTAGGTTGTATAGATTTGATATATAAGTAGAAATGAGTTGATTTTTTTGTCAGCCGGAAAAATACACTGGTTTATATAACAACTCATTTTTTTCAGCAGAAATGAGTTGTTGTTATGTAAAGGAATATAATCATTTATGAATTGAAATTTTTCATAATTAAAAAAAAATTAATTAATATTTTCAATTTTTTTTAATAATAGATAAGTTGATCGTAAATAAATTATATTTCAATAATAGCATAATTATATATGTTTAAATAATAAAAATTATAATATTTTAAAGTATAAATTATGTTATTATTTTTTATTTTTAATATTTATAAAAGTTTTTATTTATGAAATGTTGAGAGGATTAAATCTTTTGAGATACAAATCTATATTAAAAAAAAATATTTGATCTTTCTCAACAATTGAAAATATAGAATTAAAATAAATCTATGATGATTTATTTAATATTTTTTATTAAAATATTATAATATATGTGTATAACTTGCTTTAAATTTCATATTTACAAAACTTTTCTTTAAAATATATATTTATATATTTAAATCTTTTTAACATATTTTTGAAATAATTTTATTTATTATTAAAATTATAAATTAAATTATATAATTTGTAAAATTTTGTAATTTAATAAGTAAATATATTTATTATAAATTACTACAGAGTTCATATAATTACCTTAGCCATCAGTAATACTAAAAAACAATTTGTGCAAAGTCGGTGGTAAAACTAAAATGAATAGTTTTTCCATTTCCACCTTTGTTAAGCCAACAAGCACTATGTAAGTAAAGTACGCCTGCACTATGTCCTCTCAAGTCATAAGCTCTAAATTTGCAATTTAACAAATATAAACCCCCTATATTTGTTTGAGAAAATAATGAATTTATTAATAAAGGGAAATTTCATTTTTCATGATTTCATGCGATAATTTTGAAGTTGTTTATTGTTTGGTTTAATTTTTTAGATTTTAAGAATGTTTTAAAAGTTGATCCAAGAATATTTTTACTATTTAGATTTTTTAATGTTATTAAAATTTATAATTTAAAATAAAGATCACTGATTCTTTTATTTTTTTAACATTATTACAAATTTATCTGAATAATTTATTATTCATCTGAATAATATCGATTTCTTTGCACTATTTTTATTATAATTAGTTACCAACAATGTAGAAAATGAAAAACAAAAGAGTTATAGAACAAAGATTTCACACCTAGTACAATGTAGGAAACAAAAAGGAAAGGAGTTATAGAACAAAGACTTCATCTACTACGTGGAGCTATTCAACCATTCACACATGGAGTTACAACTTCAATTAGTGAAAGCACCGTTAGAAAAACCACACTCACGGATGTTCAAGGAGGAAAACTGAAAGATATATGAAAGAAATCTACACGATATGTTGAAAGATTCACGAGCTATTCTACTATCTATGGACCATTGTTAAAGGATCACTATTGTGAAAATAGTGAAAATTCCTAACATAATTTGAGTGCTAGCGGTAGATTTCAATTTGAAACCCTTAGAGTCATAGGGGAGAATTCGCACCATAATGTGAGTGGTAGTGATATATCCCAATTTGAAACTCTTAGAGCCATAGGCTTTATTACATCATTTCAATTTGGAACTCTTTGAGCCATAGGTTTATTACATCATTTTATTTATGGTATTGGATTGGTAACTCAGTTGATAATTTTTCAATCTATCTATGATTTGATTTTGTGGAGTTTGAGATTTTAGAGAAAACAATCTCTTATATTTAGTGAGATGATCCGTGCTAGTTGAAGTGGCATAAGCATAGCATAAGTATGGAGTTTTATAATCAAATTTGAACTTTGTATCAAGAAAATATGATATAAATTTAAAAAAAATACATTTTGGGTAGGAATAGAGCCTATATAAATAGCATAAAGTTTTTTTTTGGAGAAAAAATAAAAAAAAATATTGGAATTTTATGCTTTTAAATATGTTACATTATAGATAATACATTGGGAAAAACCATGAGGAAAACATCGGGTTTTTAAGACTAGGAACCCAAAACACTTGATATTGACATATTTACATTATACTTCAACATCTCTCCCAATATGAAGAGTTATGGTTTTTTTGGGCATGTGGTATTGGCCATGATATTGTAACAAAGTCATTTACATACTAAAGATTTCTATAGTAAAATGAGAATAAATCCACGTAGAATTTTTTCTTTGATTTCTAAAATATATTATTTATTTTATTATTTATTATTAGTAATGATAATTTAAAATAAAAGTATAATTTACATGATAATATATATATATATATATATATTAATTTTAGAAAAATGAAATATATTATGTTATATGTATTTTAATACTTATATATACATATTTATCTGCTATTTGATTTATATAACATTAATTTATATAACTAGCAATTGCACCACATGTTGTAAAGGAAACAACTTAAGGCGACAACATGGGGACAACATGGGAAAGAGTAGCATAGAAGAAAGAAGTAAAAATATACGTATGAAAATAATATCTATTGTTGATTGAGATAGATTTTTCCATTCCTTTATGCTTTTCCACTCCAAGAATGCAATGTATGTCTCTAAAGAATAGTAGGCTTCCTTTCAAAATCAAACTAATGTTCTAAAAAACTAATGACATATCTTAAGTCGAATGATTCCGAATCTTGAGTGATCTTGTTAGATGCAAAGGATGGAGTAGCATTCAAACTGCCTATAGCAGAATCAAAGGTCTTCCACTCGGTGGTGATAGCTACAATGTGACTTCACAATGGATTTTCATTTCGGATCTTTAAAGCATCCATCGTCTTAACATATTTATGTACCCTTCCAACCTAAGTTTCATAAAACGACCAAATATTATTGGTAAATTAAGAAGCTATGCAGAATCAAAACCTTAGAATGAATATTCATTTCATATTCCTTATTTCCAATATTATGCACCCTTCCTAAAGCATCTATAATGTTATGTTATATTTAGACACATACCATGGCGTATATCTCAATATCAAAATGAAATATGGCCGTGAGTAAAACAAAAATAATAGGTTAACAATATGTAATTCATAGCAATTTATTGAATGCTATATAAATTGAGTTTGCATGCAAATATATACAATAATGTATGGTCCATAACCTAAGTTAGATCCATTCGAGAATATGCAATTTTTAACCATGTATTAAGTGTCATACAATCATGTATATCATATCCCAATTTGTATCGTGCTTAATACAGTGGTGTTCGGTGAATGCATAGTGTACGGTATATTAAGCACTGTTTTCCGGTATATAGTTTACAGTGTTTAACACAGCTGCTGAGTGTATGTGTTCCAGATGATAACTTGCTTATATATCCTTAATAATGATAATGAGTGAAGAATCCATCCAAATGTTAATAGTTTCAATCTAGATACACAATTTCGCTAAATGAAAAAAATCCAACCACTTCCTCAAACATACTGCTTTCCAAGGAGGGCGTGCAGTTTGAGAATAATATCGTCTTCATCTTCAGAAAAACCTCCTCGTTTGAGATCAGGGCGAAGATAATTTATTCATCTGAGCCTGCAACTTTTGCCACACCGAAGCAGACCTGGTGAACGCAACAAAAAAAAATCAGTTTGTCAGCATCCAACCAGTAGCAAAATCCTTAGAATTAAAATAAATACAGATTGAAGATAAACCTGCGGCCTTCGGGAGGGAACGCCAGCATCCTTCTCCATGAGCCTGAATAAAATGGGTAAGCAAACGCAACAACAAAGAAATGAAACCCTGAGATTTCGGTTTTGTTCGACACAATCATGGCGTTTATCATTTCAATTTCTGTAACCGATTTCTGTAACGGTTTCAACCCGACGGCAGAGAATGGTTTAATCGTCAAACATTTGATCGAACGGGACAGACAAGTCCACGGTAGCAATTGGGTATGTTGTTTTCGAATAAGTACGACTTTAGTAATACAAATGAATCTCATCTTTACTTTTCCATAATTAAATAATTTTTAATTATATTTTCAATATCATAAATGCAACCGATACTTACGATGATAAAGACATATCCTTTATGAAAATATAATTAGATTTTTTATTTATCCCTGACATTTATCACCACCTTATCAAACATATTGGTGGCTCTTCTCGTCTCATCGGTAACTCTCCTTTCTCCCCCTTCTTTAAACTACATGACAAAAAGTCCTACATGCATTTCCTGGCTTCATATCTCCTTATGTGGAAATACGCTAACAGGGGCATTATTATTGATGTCTTGTCGTTTTAAAGAAACCAGAATGAACGTACATCTCACATTCAACGAAGGCTGCCCGTGCTTCCTATCTTCATAAGCTGTTTTCATTGTATTTTTCCATGAAAGAGCCTTGGTTTGCAAGGTGATCGATGACCACTTCGGGATATAAAACTTATAATTACGTAAAATTTATGTATATATCACCAAATTTAAATCAATTCAAATATAATAACATATACACAATTCCATAAGGCAGCATCTAATACTACTACAGGGTGGTTCATCAACTTACAATTGGCATGAAGCTAATTGCATCGATATTGATAGTTTAATTGTTTTCGGGATATATATAAAGTTTGAAAAGTTAACTTTGCACAATCTAATTACCACTTCAACAAAGAGAATACCGCATAAATCAATCCAGTGAATCACTATTCTATTGACTCAATCCTCTAATGCTTCTGGAGGAGCTGACTAGCGATTTCTACAGGCTCAATAATCAATGAAAAAATCTCATAATGGAGGTTACATTAACCAATTTTTATTGTGTTATTGATTTATTAATGTGTGGGGTATATGTCTAATATATTAGTATAATTATATTGTCTAATGTGGTTGATATATTTGGATGAGCATCTATGAAGTACATCTACAATCACATTTATCAATGTAGTTTAGATTTATTAAAGTACACTAGCACAGCTACATTTACTAATGTGGTTGATATACTCTAATGGGTGTATATGAAACACATCTACAATCACATTTACCAATGTGGTTTAGATTTAAGCAAGTACACTAGCACAACTACATTTACTAATATGGTTGATATACCCAAATGAGCGTATATGAAACACATCTACAATCACATTTATCAATGTGGTTGATATAAGTGTATAGACATTTATCCACCACCCACCACAATAATCACTCTTAGATATATTTTATTAAATATTATTTTTCATTATTAATAACTATATAAATAATAATAGGCATATTAATTTATATTTATATATTATTTTTAGAATCTATGCTTCTGTGATCCATATAAAATTGTAAAATCTCTTTCGGTAATAATCACATATAACCGACAACGTTCCATTATATGTGATTATTACCGAAAGAGATTTTACAAATTTATATATTATGTTTATTATATTAATATTATTTTATATATTAATATAATATTAATTATTATATAAAAATTGTTTTTTAATATATTAATAGTTATATTAAAAACTATAATATAATTGACATATCAATAACATTATATTAATATTATTAATTAAATTAACTATATAGTAAACTAAAATATATTATATTATTATTTGGAAAAAAATATAATACTAAGAATTTGGTTTCTCTGATCCATAAAATGTATATAAGAACTTTCCGTGAAAATCACATGTAAGAAAATTTTTTGTGGACTGGTAGCTAGTGTGGTTCATCATCAGGACAAGATGAGAAATATGATCAAGAAACTTGTTTACATAGAAAAAGAGAGCTCTTACTAGCCCTTGAAAAAAAAACTAGTTTAACTAGAAGGAGAAATTGAATTAAATTTGTATCATATTTTATTTTATTTTTTTAATTTTTTTTTTTAATTATATTTTAATTTTAATTGGATTATATTTGAATATAATCTAATATTAATATTTCTTAATGATCTAATATTAATATGTTTTTAATATAATTTAATATTTTTATTATTTTAATACTTTAAATTATATGTTATATAATTAAAATGCATTAATGGTTAAAAAATAAATAAATAAATAATAATAATAATAATAATAATATTCATTAATTAATTAATAAATTTAATATTACTAAATAGATCATTTTCAAATTAGATGATAAAGATAATTATAACAATAAAAATCATGCTAATAACAATTAAAATAATAAAATAAAACTAATATAATATACTATGATATAATATTAATATGATAATAAATATTTAAATTAATATAATATAATACTAATATTATAATATATATAAAAATATTATATATAATAATATATAAAAAAATTAAACCCTACTATTGATTTAGTATTAAATATTTTAGAACTCATATAGTAAACTCCAAGGTTTATTAATTCATCATTTTATTAAAAAAATTTTAAATATTGATCCTAACATGTTGATAACTCTCTAAAATTAATATTTTAAACCGAACCAATTAATTTATTATTATTAATTAATAATATTATTATGATTAGTTAATTTTATTTTTCTTATTCTTAATTAATTTAATATCATTATTAATTAATAAATATTAATAATAATTTCATTATTATTATTATTATTTAAAAAATATATATAAATATTGTTTTTTTATAATTTATGTTATTTATTGTTAATAATAATAGTAACAATAACATCGTTAATTTAATAATAATATTTATTTATTTATTATTAAATGATGATGATGATGACGATGATGGTTAACATCCACTGAGACCAAATTTTGATCTATTGGACCTAAAGAAACGAATTATTTAGTTTGTTTTAAAATTGTACTCCTATTCTCAAGGAGCTTGGAGAGAAGCGTCTCGAGCTCACTATAATTTTGACATGTTAAAAGGCTAGGAAGGTCGGTATTGCAACAAAGATTATGAAACTGAAATCTAATGTGGGTGTACGCAGGACACTTTAAGAGTAAGTGATTTTCATCCTCAATGTTCATATTCTCACAAAGATGGAAGATCCTTTTCACCCATGGTGTTTTAGGAACTGCCCAACAACACGTTTCACTATGGAGTTCGTGAGAGTTCATTCTTATCTTGGCTTTATTAATATTTTTCTTTGAGCTAGTTAAAACAAAGAGATACTTTTCACCTTCTAGAGTAGGGTTGATGACCTCCTTATAATATCTTAATTTTCTTTTAGCCTCTAAATCGTTCTCCCACCACATTTTCTCTTTAAACATAGAAGTACAAATATTTTTAATGTTATTAATATTTTGTAATGCAACATTCGTCGATCTCCCAACGGTTTAACCAGGCCCTCGTATCTTTATACCAACCTCGTTTGAGCCTTAGGTGGTTTTGGTTGGAATTTAAAGCTAGATTAGGAAGTCTATGGTTTCCCATGTTATTGATTTTGTGCTTGTACAATAGGAGCCTAGTCATAGCTAGGCTCTCGTTAGGGGAAAGACTGACTTCTATAAGGATAATACGATAGGGTGTATTTCTTTTAATTTTGAGTTTATACATTATAAAATTCTTCTGGATTTGCTCAATATTTCTCTGTGATTCTCTAGAGATATTGCAACCCCAAACCTAGCATCCATACAAGATAACATCAGTGACTAAAGTTTCAAAGAGGAGCTTCTTTTTGTCCCACATCACAAGGTTTGATGCTTTACAATTATTTTCAAGGTCAAGATAAGCTTTCCACCCTCCATTAATCCTTTTCTCAATGCTATAGTTCTAGTTGAGCTTCTGACAAATATCAATTCCTAGGTACTTCTAAGAAGACACTTCCTCAAAGTTGCTATTGTCATACAAAAAATTAGCGTAAGCATCCTTCTTGGATTTGATAATCATAACTTTTTTTTTGTTAGTCTTAATAGTCATACCCATGGTAGAGTAGAAATCCTTATGAAGTCTAAGTTTCTTATCAAGATCATATGGGCACATTTCCTGAAGAACAATATCGTCAGCATAAAGAAGGATAATGACTATTCTAGCTAAGATCATGCCAGCACAACCCGCTTCCTCTAAACAACCTTCTAGCTTGTCTATGTCAATTCAAAATAGGGTAGGGGAGAGAGGGAAACCTTGTTTAACTCCAATACACTTAATATATTTTGACCACCCCTCATTGCTCTTAGACTTGGCAGTTACATTCTTGTATAACATTATAGTGACAACTCTCAACTCGAAAGGAACATTTAGCCCTTCTAATATATTCCATAAGTTGTTTCTAGGTACAATATCAAAAGCCTTTTTAAATTCCACAAAGCAGCAAAAGAGATTGGATTTATCATTATGCCATTCCTCCACAATGATCCTAAGATACCAAGGTGGTCCATTGTTGAGTGATGCCTTCTAAAACCCGCTTCGTATTTAGCCCGCTTACCTTCAATTTCAAGCCAAATGCTCATCTTCTTTTCCAAAATAATAACATATAACTTGGCTAAGAGAGGGCTAATCATAATTGTCCGATAATTAGAGGGGTTATTTATATCCCCACTTTTAAAAATATGAATAATGAGGCTCTGAGTCCATGGTTTAGGGAACCCTTACTTGACTTCTTGATTGAAATTCTTGTGGATGTGAGGGATGAGGACATGACCTCCAATTTTTAATATTTTTGTCTGGTAACCTTCAATGACCTTAGCTTTTCCATTTTCTAGACACTTAACCCCAAAATCTATGTCTTCTAATGAGAAAACTTCTTCCTTTCTGAGAAGGATTCAAATTTATCTAAGACATTTGGAGATTCATAAAGCTTTTTCAGACATGAATTCTAGTCGTCTAAAGAAATTCTACTACTATCTTTAGTTTTTCTAGTTAGAATCTACCTCCAGAATTTCTTAGGAGCTACCTTAGAGAGGTAACTCCTAAGAAATTAATTATACAATAATATTTAATTATTTCATTTTTCATTATTAACAATAAAAATAATAATTAATAATTAATAATAATAATTTATTATTATTATTATTAACAATAATATCGTTAATTTAATAAGAACTATTTATTTATTTACTATTAAATAATAATAACAATTAATTATATAACAACAATTAATTAATTCATTTTTCATTATTAATTAATTAATTAACAATTATTATTATTAGTAGTAGTAGTAGTATTATTATGATTACTATTATTATTTAAAAAATTATGAAATATATATTGTGTTTATGAGAACTTATGGAATCCCGTGTATTTTGCTTGAAGAGCTCGACGTTTCAGGTGAAGACATCACCCATCTTAAGGAGAAAGAAACTTTTAATAGAAATATTTTTAATTTATATTAATTATTGTTAACTAATTAAACCCAAGGGATTTATAATAAACCTATGGATCAATATTTTAAACTGTAAAAACAATATTACATCCTAGGAATACAAACCCTTAGATTAATAAACCAAAGGGATTGATATTATAAACCCATGGGAATAATAAACCCAAGGGATTAATACTAAAAACCCAAGGGATTTAAACCCAAGGGAATAATATTACACCCAAGGGATTAATATTATAAACCAAATGTATATAATCACTAAGATAAATATTGTAAACCCTAGAATTATCATGGTTTACCATGGTTGATTTTCATATTAAGACAATTTGTGTGAAAGTCCGATGTTGCACCATGGTTGACAATGATTGATTTTCATATGCAAAAAATCATTGTCACAATGAAACGTTGGACCATAGTTGAATTCATATTGAGAAAATCTTTGCCACAATGTGACATTGGACCATGGTTGACCATGATTATAAACATAGGGGATTTATATTAGACCTAAATACTAACATTATAAACCCTATGAATAATATTAAATCATAGGAATATGAGACCTTAGATTAATAAACCCAAGGGATTGATATTATAAACCCATGGGAATAATAAACCCAAGGGATTTAAACCCAAGGGAATAATATTACACCCAAGGGATTAATATTATCACTACAAGGAAAAGACCCTATAGCGGATGTTTTTGAGGAACCCCTTATAAAAATAACCTAGATATCCATTTGTAGTAGAGATCTCTAGATGAGGTTGGAGGGTGGAGGTTTTTGCAGATGATTTTTGTCTAGTGCATTTCTCATCATAAACCGCCCGGTGCGTTTAACCCAAAATGCACCGGTGCGTACTAAAAATTGGCACACGGAGACACCATGCTCTCCATACAAACCCACCCGATGCAAATAATTACTATAGCGCACCGGTACGCTACGTAGAAACAGGCCTAGTGCGTCTTAAAAACCTGTGCAACGCCTGGTGCATCTCAAAAACCCGCGCACCAAAACATGGTTAAATAAAAAAAAATTACCAGCTAGAAAATCTGCATTTTCACTTACTCATTTCTCCAGAGCTCTCAAGCACCGGTGCAAATATATCTTGTGTGAGGTGCCCTGCCATAGGTGCTCCCATTGCAGACACTACTGTCGTCCATTTCCCACCTTGTGGAGTTCAAATTTTGTAAAACAGTGGGAAAATTTCTATTTTCAAATTCCTCTCTCATCGATGCTAAAATGTATATGTATTTTACTTGTTTCTCAATAAATAAACGTTTTACTAGATTAGATCTGTAAAAAAACTTAAAATTTACCATTAAAAAAAAAATCTCTGTGGTGTAGTCAAGCCATTCGGCTCACACCATTCATCGTGCTTCCTGTTTACAGGTCGCACTGTAAACGGTGCTAACAGAAACCGCACCGAGTTCCGGTGCAACACTTAAAACGAGCACCGTGCTTTTTTTAAAAACCTGACATGGTAGTGCAGTCATTTAAATGACTGCACCATTGACTATGTACCAGTGTCGGGAGGGCAGTGCGTTGACCAAAATATGTGCCCAAGGGCGGATAGTGTGGTCAACACACTGCCATCCTGACATGCTACATAGTCAACGGTGTGGTCATGTAAACAATCACACTGTTGACCGTGAATTATTGTTGGGTGGTGCATTGACCTAACTATCCACCCCATGGTGGATAGTTTTGTCAATGCACTGCAAAAGAAAGTACATTTTATGTTTTGTGGTGCGCAAACAATTTCCATGCGCACCAAGGGCAGTGCACGATAAAAAAGGACACATCGATACCGGTGGGTGACTGTTTTTTTGGATGCACCGACTATTTTTTTTTTCAAAAAAAATTATATATATTTTAAATACATGTCCCATTTAATAAAAAAATGTATTTAATATGTGAATCATTCAACGACATCAAAGGAGAGAACAAAGGGAACAATAAGAACATATGGAGGATTAGTATATCATGGTGCGTCTATGAGAGGCACGAGAGAGGGAGAGACTTATGCACCCTCGCCCTATTATGAAAACCACTCAGTTGCTCCTAAGGGAGGGAGGCCTCTTAAATTTATATGAGGAGGATACATCCCTGAAGGGCCATAATGGGTTATTGGGACAACTCATCCTCAGGTGGGATGCCCATTGATAGGCTTTCCGGGTCATTCTTGGCCAGTGTTACGTGCCCACTAAGGAGGACATATATTTTATTACTGGCCTATCTAGGAGAGGGCAACATTTTCTGCAGTTCCAAAATGTCCTCATTGGCTATGTAGCAGGGAGTAAGTTGGTGTACTCCCAGATATACATTAGCAACGATATACTTTATCCTGCATATTTTCTGGTGTCCGGTGGCCAGTTACGTATTTCTTTGTTTGGTGCAGAGGAGGTGAGGTGCCTCTCACTACTGCTAAAGACCATTGCACACCATACCAGTGACGTGAAATGCATTATTTTCCCGCTTTTATTTTATGTTTATTATTTATTACAGGCGCCATGAATTGTGAGATGGTCTGTGATTTTTTTGTAGTATTTTTGTACAACATTAGATAGATTTCATTCTCATGAACGTGGGAGGTTGACCTTCCCTTTTGCTTCAGATTTATTTTGTTTATTTTTTTAGATGTTTTCAAAGATGAGGCCTACTTTTGTTCAGCAGCCTCTTAGGCAGATGTTGCACGTATGTATGGAGATGTGGGGCCAGAAGATGACCAAGAGGGGTGAGTTTGAATTTTTTGCTAGGATATCTCTTGATGCATTGGAGTTGATATCCAGTGTTGATGATCACTCTTTCGTTCTGGTGCCATGTTCGTACGCTGGTTTGGATAGGCGAGGGTGTACCAACGTCCTCTCCACACAAGATGAGTCACCGGATGCGAGAGGTAATATTAGTGTTTTCTTTAAATTAATATAGTTTCATTTTATTGTCTTAATTAATTAATTAAAATTATCAAATTTATTCTAACACATTATTTAACTTGTTTTAATAAAATTGTATAATTATTGTTGTGTACTTATATATATTTTGTAGATATTGTGTCATTCGTTGGCAATGATATTCTACCACCACTGAATGATCCAGGTGTAGATCATCTTGACGAGGAGATGGCAGAGGTAGAGGATGAGGGTGATAGTCCTGGTCCTGATCAGGCGCAAATACCAACGGGTGTGATGCGTAGGCCAGACACCTGATTTAGGATGGAGTTGGGAGACCAACTGTGTCGAGTCCTAGCTGATGAGGGAGTCAGGACGGTTACGATTAGAGAGATAGAAGCTCATCATAGGATGATAGAGATCTAGAGAGGAATGCCCCGTGATATGTTGACTCTCATGCAGCATATCATTGGAGCTACTAGAGTAGTAGTGCGAGTGAGGAGGGGTAGGCGTGGTGGAGATGCAGTACGACATAGAAACACATCATTTGATGATAATGATCATGAGGGGAGTGATCATCGTTCTATTACTCCACCTCCTCCTCCACCTCAAACCGGAGATGATCATGATGAGAAGCCTACAACATCCAGTCATGATCATGAGCAGGCATCATCTGAGCAGTCTGCACCATCTCAACAGACACGTCCTAGTCGTGAGCATGCACCTGATCCTGAGGAGGGCGCAAGTCCATCTGTGGAGGTAGGTCCATCAACTGAGCAAGCCACCACACCATCCATTGAGTAGGCTGGACCAGCCACGAGTCATCATCTGGCAGTTCCTGATCAGCAGACACCTCTAGATCAGTAAGCATAATATCATCATCTATCTGAGCATGTCGAGGCTGCACCATCAACTGATTAGGCCTCGACTAGTAATACTATTGATGTACCACTAGATATTTGACATTTATATGCAGTTATACAATAGTTGTATGTAAAATTGTAAAATTGTAATTGTATTTCTAATTATAATTATAATTGTAATATTTAATGTATTGTGAAATGATTGTAATTGTAATTGTACTTAAAATTGTAAAATTGTAATTTTAATTGTAATTGTATATAAAATTCTAAAATTGTAATTGTAATTTTAATTGTAAATGTATGTGAAATTGTAAATACTTGTAATTGTAATTTTAATTGTAATTGTAATTTTATGTAAAAAATTTGCAAAATTTTAAGTGTATTTTGAAATGATTGTAATTGTCATTGTAAGTAAAATTCTAAAATTGTAACTATAATTGTATGTGAAATTGTAAAATTGTAAAATTGTAATTGTATGAACTAAAATATTTGTAAAATTGTAATTATAATTGTAATTGTGTTGTGAAATTGTAAAATTGTAATGGAAATTGTATGTATTTTCATCATTCAATTTTAATAAAACTTTTAAATTTGTAAATTTGTAAAATTGTAAATTAATTGTCAATTTTGAACCATAACTATTGTAAAATGCATACCATAAATATTGTTAAATTACCATAATTGTAAAATTGTAAATTTATATGAATATAAATAATTTTAAACTAATAAATCTAGAATAATATGAATTTTTGTAACATAATAAAGTTTAGAAAATAATGCAAATAAATTCATGTACTTTAGAATTATCATTTTTTTATTATGATCTTACATTCCAAAAATAACAGTATACATTTTGAAGATATCATTCACACACATTTAAAGAAATCAAGTAGTTGTATTATTTTAGGAATTGACATTATAAAAAAAAACTTTATACAGTACACCATTGTTTTCGATATCAATATAATTGAAAATTATCAAGTGAAATGATTTTAACATTAACACAATGAAAATTACAAATTAATTCAAAATACATGTTATAATGTCTTGAAAAAAAGAGTCTTAGTTATAAGGTAATTAACTCATCTTCTTTATAAAAACCCATCTTAAAAAGTATAAATGATGAAATAACACATGTACCATATCACTCTCGGTTCTCATGATCACCCTCATTGTCTTCTAGCTCGCTTGGTGTTGGGCCGAGAATAAGGTACATTTTCACCCTATCTCTACCACAAATTGTTATGTACTTTCATGAATTTTTCCTCATCCCAACACTAAAGGAAGGGAAATTAATGTAAAGTCAGGAAAAAATGAACTGATGGTAAAATGAATGTTTAACAACGGAAAATTGACTTGTTGTATATTTATTTAAAGGAAAAAAAAAGAAACTGAACTGATGATAACTGGAAGATAGATGACAAAGAGAAGTGAATGAGATCGTGATGGCTCCCATGGGCCGGTGGAAGATGAAAAGGCACATCCACATCTGAAGAACTCAAACAACAGCCACAAGTAGCAGG
Source organism: Pinus albicaulis (assembly GCA_034641835.2). Classification (NCBI taxonomy): domain Eukaryota; kingdom Viridiplantae; phylum Streptophyta; class Pinopsida; order Pinales; family Pinaceae; genus Pinus; species Pinus albicaulis. The sequence goes on from MU968450.1 coordinate 22,294,580, forward strand.
ATCCCGTATGAAAAATACCATTACCACTATTGAAATCACCTTTAAAAAGGCCAAAGAAAAACAAGATAAACATATCTGAATAAATATTTTCTTATGTAATAGACGTATTGGGACAAAATCGTCCAATTGTATTCATGTATTAATTTTCGGGTTAATAAAGATTTTGGAATTTTTAAATAGTCAATTTCTAAGTTTTCTTTAGCCGTAGACTTTAGGTGGTCTTGGTCCTAGCCCTCGGTGTTTCTTCGCTAACCTTTGTGCTATACATTAATTACAGAACTTACACTTCAGTCATCTAATGCATTTCATGAGACATCATTTAATTAGTTGAAATGCGAACATAAGATACTACAACTTTCTCTTTCATTAAAATAGTTCATTATTCATGCTTCCTTGTTTACAATCAATGCTTTCATAGTTTGTTAGATGATTTCATCAATTCCCAATGATTTTATACTTGTTTCATTAGTTTTAGCATCATTATTGTTCAATTTCGTATATAGCTAAGAGTTGGATCCTTTCATCATTATCGTAAGGTGTCTAGTTGTTATTTGATTTAGATAGATGTTATCTATTTAATTTGAAAGAGAATTACATTGAAAAATTAGATAAACAATTGTTGTTCAATTTATTACAGCTGTTGTCTAGTTAACCAGGACTACTATTTAATTGATCACCGTATGTTGTTCAATTGTACTTTTCTCCTTTCCACGTTTACTTAGAAAGGGTAGTCAACTGCATTCTATAATTCCGTTTCAATTTGATTGAACTTCAAGAATTAGATGGCCTTCCTTATGATAATTTAGAGTAGTTTTCCTTTGATATCACTTACATATACTGTTCTCACACTATTGAAATAACAAGACTTTCCCTGGGTTGACAGTTGAATGAGAAGCATTGAAGTTTCCTATAACAGTCACCTTTATGACCCAAAATTTTTGGCGCCATTGCTGGGGAGAGTGTTTAAGAGTGATTTCATTTCTTTCTCTTTTTCTTTTGCTACGAAGAATTGGGTATTGAAAACGAGACGTAAGAACATGCGTACCGGGAAGCAAAACGCTTTCTCGCCTACCCACTTCTCAACAATTGTGAAGAGTCTAGTAGTATAGGTGCTATTGTTTTATGACTAGGAAGAAAAATATAGAAACAAATCAAATTCATCAACTCAAGTCCACGAAACCCAAAGGACCAGTGATCCTTGGCAGAGCAACATATCTAGACGAAATCATTAAGAAGGATGAATCCCAATCATCCGTAGGACCCAAAACCATTCCTAACCAAAGTCCTACTGCACGCCCTCAGGCAGAAACCTCACCATCTGTAGCCCACACCGATATTCATAGTGAAATAGAAGGGTCTAAACAAATCCTTTAGACTGCTGATCATGAAAGTGCTGACCCTTCGAGAAAGGGAGGTTCTTACAATTTACAGGAAGGGGAAGGAGAAACAAGTAGTATAGTATAGGTAAGAACTCTAGAGCCTGGATCCCATGAGATAGAGACACTCGGTATCCCAGATTGGGGAAGTGATATAAGGCTTCCTCTACATCCGCTCCCTAATTCTACTAAGATTATTCCTCCAGAAAAAGAAATCCCCAAAGATTATTGGCATATCTTTGATCAAATGGCAAACAATCAGAACCAAAATCAGAGGTAGACATAAAAATTGGAGTATCCCATTGTTTATCATGTTACAAATGCCCCTATGAAAGCCATTCCATTACAGAACATCCCCACCTTCCATGGGTTAATGTCAGAAGACCCCGATGCATTTTTATTTGAATTCGATGTCTTATGTAGGGGATATGACTACACCACTGACACTCAGAAACTGAAATTATTTCCCTCTACCTTCAAGGGGACATCATTATGTTGGTTTATGGGGCTCGTTGGAGGAACCATTAATAACTGGGACAAGATGAAGCATAATTTTCTTAACAAATGCCAAGACTATTGCTGAACTCGAGAATTAAAAGATGAAATCTTCAATATGTCTGTGAAAGGAAATGATACATTAGAAGAATACATCAAAAGATTTCAATATAACTTACAAAGGTATCCATATACTACAATATCCAAAGATATCTTAAAAGAAACGTTGATTAAGGGAATGAAAGAAGAATCAGTTGAAACACGTAACATAATGGGAAAAGGAGACATCTACCAAGAATAATATGATGATATTATTTTATTGTGTATCAGGTGTTCTCATGGTGGTACGCGAAGTAGGCCAATCGAGCGAGACTCAACTACAAGGAATCCTAGGTAGTCCAGTGGCAACGTAACCAGAGCATAATTCGGTAATCTTTTAGAAGATTTCAAAATTGATATCCCGGGCACCTTGGCAACACAACTAGATATCCTATAAGCCAAGAAAAAGCAAGCTATAGTAGAGTAAAACTTGGCCATATTTTGCCCACGTTGTTGGAAGAAACACAAACAAAGGGAATGCCCATTAGACATGGTCCAAACATGTGCTATTTTCACCAAGGACCATGCCACAGACCATTTCCTTTAACTTCTAGGACTGAAAGTAGTTTTTAAAGAAGTAGAAGAAGAGACCGAACTAGTATATCTAATGAACCAGCGTTGATAATGGTAAGCACGACAAGGTATGCCACAAGAACTGCCTTAGTTCTTTTATTCTCCACATTTTAACCAGCAATAACCTGCAACAACTTGGTAGAATCACTCACCTTTTTCTACTTGGCCATCTCAATCACTTCCTATGTCACCTTGACCGGCACAGCCCTCTTCAGGAAATAATTGGCCAAGTTTTCCTTGTTCTCCCCCTTATTGGGAAAACAATCCCTATCAATCCCAGTGGTCGGCCTCCCCTTCACAAAACACAAATTGGCTTTAGAACTAGCAGTGACCTCTAGGAATGTCCAACCTACCAATGGGGATAGGGGTTCAAAATCAACCAAAACTACCAGATCCATACCCAGTCCAGCACAACCCTCAGCCTATAATACAGCCTCAATTACTGGCTCAACCCAATCCTAATCCTAATAACATGCCGGTTTAGATAATTCATATTGTAGAAAACCCAAACCTCCAAACTGAACAGAAGTAATGCAATGAACTAAGATTGAGATCAAGACATGTTATTTCGCCAGTAAAAGGTATGACCCCACCACAACTTGAATCTGGAACTCCGACAGATCCTAGACAAACAACTACAACTGAAACAGAGGAAGAGCAGGGAAGGGGAACAACTAAACACGGGAAACTTGAAAACCTTATAACTTCTCCACCTCTATTCCCTGAAATATTAACATTGCCCAGACTGATAGTTTCTCCATATTTCGATATCCTGGGGGAATTAGAGAACCTTTTCATTAAAATTCCTCTTTTGTAGGCTATACAAGACATTGATATCTATGCCAAGATAATTAAAGAATTGTGTTGAAAAGAACAGGTAAGGAAAGAAAAAAATGTACCCACTGTTCATGTGGTGGGGGAATTATCAGACTTACTATTGGGAAAGGAAACACCCATGAAGTATGAGGATCCAGGGAACCCCATAGTAGCTATGAAAATCTCTAGCCACTCCTTCCAAAACACATTGGTTGACTTAGGGGCAGCCATTAACATCTTAACTACTGAGACCTATGAGAAGTTAGGCATAATAGCTTTAGAACCCACAGTTGCTTTGTTGGAAATTGCTGACAGATCTGTTATCAGACCAGAAGGAATATTACAAGACATCCTAGTTTCTATAGACTCACGGGAGTATGCAGCTGAATTTTTAGTCATTAATACAAAAGGTAAGATGGACGGACACCCCTTGATACTTGGTCGACCTTGGTTGGCAACAACCGATGCTTTCATAGGTTGCCAGAAAAGAAGCATGACCATTGCTAGATGAGATTCCATAAAAAACATTATCATTTACCCACCTTCCAAACCAAGTCTACCCATGGTAAACATTCACAAGCATCCACATACATATAGGGAACAAAATATTTGTCCACCTCTAACATTAGTTGAAGCTCTTGAATTCAAGGATCAAACTAAGGACGATGTAATCAATAACTTCATGAATCAACCATTTGCGCTTGGAAACTTAAAATGCCAAATGTTAAAAAACATTTCTTAAAGATGAATAAGACCCCTTGGAAGACATTGATAATTAACACATACCCACAATTTTTGTTCGCAACAGCATACCAATTGAAATTGAGCCAGGGAAAGTTTTAAACATCAATGGAAATATGGATAGTGACCAAAAGAAAGAACTCATAAAGGTTCTACAGAAGTATCAGGGAACATTTGCTTGGGACTACCTAGACATGAAGGGTATAGACCCTCAACTATGCACACATCACATCTATACTGACAAAGAGGCTCGACCTATTCAGCAACCTCAATGGAGGATAAACCCAGATCTAAAAGACATTGTAAAAGATGAATTGCAAAAGCTACTAGATGTAAAATTCATTTATCCTATCTCATACATAAAATGGGTCTCTCCTCTAGTATTCATTTATAAGAAGAATGGGAAATGGATAATCTGTGTGGATTACATAGAGTTTAATAAAACAACACAGAAGGACCACTTCCCCCTTCCCTTTCTTGACCAAGTCCTCGATACATTCGTAGGAAAACAATTCTTTTCCTTTCTTGACGAGTTCAGTGGTTACAATCGATTCCAGATATCCCCCGAAGACCAGAATAAAACAACCTTTACCTACCCATGGGGTACATTTTCCTACCGTGTATTAGCGTTTGGATTATGCAATGCCCCAACAACCTTCCAAAGAGCCATACTCAACATTGTTTCTGATTTAATAAATGAAGGAATTGAAATTTACATGAACGACTTCACCCCATATGGTGATGACTTTGACCAAGCATTAGAAACACTAGAAAAGGTATTGGAATGATGTATTTCTACTATATTATGTTTAAGCAATGAAAAATTCCACATGATGATGACCGAAGGAGTAATCCTAGGACACTACATCTCTGCAACTGGAATACAGGTAGACCCGGAAAAAATAGAATTAATCCTTTTATTAGCTACACCTTGTACGTAGATAGAGGTACGTAGTTTTCTTGGATAAGCAGGGTATTATCGCAGGTTTATGAAGATTTTTTCACAAATCGCTGCATCCTTGCATGCATTAACTGGAAATGTTGAATTCCATTGGTCTGATAAATGTGACACTGCTTTTATAGATTTAAAGAAACTGGTCTCGATGACACCAATCCTATGCAGTCCTAATTGGAAGCTTCCCTTTCACATTTCTTCATATGCATATGACACATCAATAGCGGCAGTTCTTTGTTAAGAAGAAGACAAAACACCCTATGATATTTATTATGTAAGCAAAATTCTCACTCATGCTGAATTAAACTATACAGTGACTGAAAAAGAGTTCTTGGATGTCATTTATGCTATCAATAAATTTAGGCATTATATAACTTGCTATCAAGTAATCCTATATACTGATCACTCTGCCATTAGATATCTAGCCAATAAGCCAATTACAAATGGGAGAATAACTCCTTGGTTGTTTCTTTTGCAGGAATTCGATATAATTATCAACGAACGTCCATGAAAGGAGAACGTGGTTGCAAACTTCCTATCTAGAGATCCCAAAACAGATGACACACTAGAGGTGGATGATAAGTTTCCCGACAAACATTTGTTCACCATAGCAGTAAAAAAACCATGCTATGTAGATGTAGCAAATCACCTGGGAGTGGGAAAACTGGCTAGACATTTAATATCAACAGAACGAAAGTTGATTGTTCAGCGCAGTGCTAGGTTCTCCTGGATCGGTGGATAACTCTTTCGTAAAGGAGTTGATATGCATATACGCAGATGCATCTGGGAAGACGATATTTATGACATTCTATGGGCCTGTCATGACAAAACTTATGGTGGCCATTTTGCAGATCACAAAATGGGGCACAAAGTATTACAATTAGGTTATTATTGGTCTACGATTTTAAAGATGCAAAAAAATATGTCCAAACCTACGATAGTTGCCAAAAAATGGGCTTCCCGGGCCAAGCTGATGAAATTCCATTACAACCACAATTGGTAGTAGAACCATTCAAACAATGGCACTGGATTTCATTGGGCCATTCAACCCGCCATCGAACCAGAAAATATACATACTAGTTGCCACAGATTGCGTAACAAAATGAGTAGAAACAGTGGCCTTATCGAGAGCTATGGAAGGATCTGTGATAATTTTATTTTTGAGCTATTTGTGTGATATGCCTTACCATGGGAAGTGATAACTAATGGAGGGGCACAGTTTTTGGGTAATAAAATTATAGCCACCCTGAAGAATCACCATATCATCCATAGAGTCACGTCTCCCTACCACTCGCAAGAAAATGGGCAGGTTGAAAGTAACAACAAATTCCTTGAGGAAATTCTCACTAAAACAGTATCAACACATCGACGGTATTGGGCTACTAAACTACTAGAAGCCTTATGGGCTTACCGCAAAACATGGAGAAACACCACAGGATATTCTCTGTATCATCTGGTATTTGGAAGAGAGCCCATTTTTCCTATCAAATTCAAAATAAAGACTCTAAGGACAGCCTAGGAGGTAGGGCTAGACTTGATGGAAGCCTAGATTAGAATACTCTAGCAAATAAATGATGTATATGAAATACGACTACTGGCTCTGCAGCTCACATCGTGAAAATGTGAAGTTGGGTTACAATTTTTGCCCTTTTTTGAGAAAAAACATTCATTTTTTTCGGTTCTTCAACTTTCTACAAACTATAACAATTTTTCTATTTAGAATTTCATTTTGCGATAAAAATAAAAGTTGTCAATTTTTTTTTTACCTTTCTATTACTTGTTTTTTGAAATTTTTTTGTGTAGATTTGATATGTCAACTTAGCGTTTCTTTGAGTGTGTGTTTCTTAACAATCAAAGGATTCATAAGAATTCATGTTAATACGCAATGTTGTATTCTTTGAAAATTTGTGTTTTTGAGAAAACAAAATGTGTTACAACAATATAGACATAGTCTACTTCGGTTTTGTCATATTTACAAAGCTAATGAATGCATATCATAATTACTAGAATTTTTTGAACTAGTCCAATATGAAAAAACTACATATTTTGGATATGTTTCGCGACGCAACAAATTCCTTAACATATAAGTTATAAACTAAAAATATAAAAGCTACCCATTAGAGATGATGAACCAATGTAATGCCCCATAATTTTTTAATTTTTTTTACAATGTATTATGGGAGATACAAAATTTTGATTTCACTGAATCATAATGACCCTCAGAAATTGTTTGCACCCATTTTATTAGAAAATTAACTAAAATTAGTAAATGTTTATGAAATTCCATAAAAGTTATATTACGTGAAAGTAGATTCAATCATGAAAATTCTTGTCTTGGTTCCGACAGTTAATTCAAAATGTTTTATGGAGTTTAATCAGTCCAAATTTGCAGAAACATCAAGCTATGTAACTGCTGACGCGTTAGTTTTGCCGAACTTTGATTAAAAGTTCAGCCGAGCTATTTTTTGTGCCAATGGCCCTTTAAGTCTAATGAATTAATAGTTCAACTGAAATCTTAATCAAATTTCGGCCGAAATTTTAATCAAATTTCGGCCGAACTTTAATATAATTTTCTGTCGGCCGAAAAATTTTGCGGAGCCCCTCCTAAAACACATTTCGTGGCAATATAAATTGCCATGAAATCATTCATAATTTTCGCACATTTCGCACATTTGGTTTGATTTTATAAAGTTATTGGTTTGGGTTTAAAGACTTTTCTTGGAGGTTTGGGTTTAAGGGCATTTCTTGGAGGTGGACTAATTTTGCAAAGAATTGTTTTGGGTTTAAGGACTTTTCTTGGAGGACATTTCTTGGAGACGGTTTTATTTTTCAAAAAATTGTTTTGGGTTTAAGGAATTTTCTTGGACGTACATTCAAAGGACATTTCTTGGAGGTATGTGATACATTTTTTTGGATGTTTTTTGTTCAGTTTTTTTTGAAAGTATAGATTTGTGCTTAATTTAGAATTCTTGGAGATGGTCTGATTTTGCAAAGAATTGTTTTGGGTTTAAAGACTTTTCTTGGAGGACATTTCTTGGAGGCAGCCTGATTTTGCAAAGAATTGTTTTGGGTTTAAGGAGTTTTCTTGGAGGTATGTAATACATTTTTTTGGATGTTTTTTTTGCTTCATTTTTTTTTTTTGAAAGTATGGAGTTGGGCTTAATTTTGAAAATACATTTTCTGGAAGTATTTTTTGAATTATTTTTTAAAGTGACATTTTTTTTCTTAAGTTGGAGGCATTTTTTGAAGTGACATTTTTTTAGAGTACGTGTTTTGAGGTGAAGTAAATATTTTGAGCTTCGTTTCATTTTTATAAGAAATTTTTTTCTCGAATTTTTTAAAGTAAGTGTTTTGGATTGGAGTATGTATGTTTTGCAAAAAAAATAAAATGAATTTTTTTTTTAAATTAAATATTTTGTAATTCTTTTTCTAATTGAGTTATTGTCTAATTTTTTGAAGGAAATTTTTTGAACTTCATACTCTATTATTATGGGAAATTGAAGGACTTGTGCGAGAAAATATGATCAAAAAAGAGACCCCGAGGAACATAGAGAAGAGATGAGGCAATCTCACAAAAGAAAGATAGAAGCCCTCTCAAATATTGAAGGGGAAAATCAACCTCAAGCAGAAATTGAAGCAGGTATGTAAATGTAAATATTATGATCTATTGATATTTTTTAAATTTTCCTAGTGTAAAATGTGAAGCTTAATTTTTATTTGATGAACTAATTTGAAAAATATTTTGTTTAATGTAAACAGACAGAGATATTCCTCAAAACATTGATGATGAGATACAAAATTTTAAAAGAGAAAGTGAAAGAGATATTGAACCAATGATTGAAGATGGTGAAAATATTGAAAGAAATTCAAATGAAGAAATTGAATCATAAGGTACACACACACACACACACACACACACACACACATATATATTGAACACATGCACGTATTATTAAAATTATACATATATTTATTAATTTAGTTATTTATTGTTCATATGTAAACTTATTATGTACTATTTTTTTGAATATGTACAGATGAAATCAGTGTCGATGATGAGACGTTAGAAAATTTTGACACTCACACATATGGAGATAAAAAACCTGACCATGTTATACGATATCGTGTTAACAAAATTTTTGAAAAATATTTATTAAATGAGCGGGTGACAGTTCAAGCTCAAATGTTGAAAGGTCTCCTATCATTAAGTAAATTAAAAGAAGCTACAACACTACTGGGTATTCGAAAATCAAAAAAAGATAAAAAAATGAAGGAAGATGTGATACAAAATATAAGTAGTGCTATAAATTCAATTAGGAGATCTAGAGAGAAAAATGTTTCAATTGTACATAGAGGAATACATAAGGCAATGTTTTCATCAAGTACTAAAGAGAATCGTTCGGTAACATATATGGCACGAGCATTAGGAACCTCGCAAAAAACTTTGCACAAACATCAGAAATTTCGGCTGCAAGTAGATGTAAATGATGAACTCGCTTGTTGGAGAGCTATTTGTAGGCAACCATACAAAGATAGACTTGGATAAAATGTTAAAAAATGATATATGAATATTGGAAGAACAATTCGCATGCTTCGCCAACTGCAAGGCATGTCATGCGAAGAAGAATGGCACGAAATCAGTGCGAAGAACATGAAAAATATTTCTTGGAAACCACTTAGATAAAGTTATTCAACAAGTTCAAAGAAGAGAATAATCAAATTGATGTTTCAATTAGTGTTTTTGTTCAACAAAAACCATGGTATGTAAAACCTATCACCGTACGCGACACTTGTTGTTGCCATTATCATGTGGAATTTGAGTTATATTATGACACATTCCTTGATTTTGGTAGAACATTATGGAAGGATTCACCTCCTCCTTCCACTATCTGTGATTTCATATCTCAAATTCTATGTGAAAAAGAAATCAATGAACTATTTTACAAAAAGAAATGTGTTGGTGGTAAAAAATGCGATGATTGTGGAAATTTGACTAAATTTCAAAACAAGTATCATACTAATATAAATGATCAATCATTTTCCAACATGAAAGTGAAATGGAAGAGATATGAATATATCGATACATCGATTCAAGGTGCAAATAGTGTTAAAAGAATTGAATTACTAGAAGACAAAATTTTTGTGATAGAATTTTTGAGAATGTCTGAGGCAGAAATTTACAAATACACCAAGCATTCCCATAGAGCTCGATGGCAAGACTTGCAATTCAAAAATATCGTGAATTTTTTCCACAAGGTACCATTTTTTCAGTGATTGATTTTTCAGAAAACTACACATTTGTTCCACAAAAATAAATTTAGAGTGAATACTATCATTCTCACCAAGTCTCCATGATTGTCCATATTCTATATAGACATGCTGAAAAAAACATCGATCATATATAAATCACGAGTGAAAATCGACATATCATTAAAGAATATCACTTTTATATCAGTGACGATCATACACATGATACATATTTTGTACAACATTGTTTTGGAAAAAATTATGATTCCTTGAAAAATCATGGAATAACATTCAATGAACATTGGATATGGTTAGACGGATGCGCAAGTCAATTCAAATCTGCATGATCATTCTTTTGGTTGTGTTCTCTTCATACGAAAACCTACATTAAACATTGTTGGAATTTCTTTGAGACTGGCCATGGAAAAGGAGAACATGAGGGTGCAGGAGCATGCATAAAACGAGCACTTCGAAGATATCAAATGAACCCCTCTGCAAGCCGACTTGTGAACGTTAAATAGCTTGTTCAATGGTGCATCGCTGCTCTAAGCCATGAGACTAACCCATCAAGGGAAGTGCGAAGGTACATTAAATTAAATTTTTATTGGAAATCCAATTTTAAACATTGTACATTTATCGTGCAATGATTATCTTTGATTGTATTTTGATATCATATTTACAAATTATTCTTTTAATTTTCCATATAAAGGTTTTTTTGGCATATTTGGATTGAAGACGTAGATAGATCAATTGGAAATGACGTTGAAACAATAAAAGGGACTCGAAAATTGCATTCAATTAAAACAAAGTCGTCCAGAAATGTGTTTGCATTAGATAAAAGAAAATATTCTTGTTTTTTTTATGTTTGCATAGAAAACACAAAATCCAATGACGTTTGTGAAAAAAAAATGTATGTAAAAGATTGGAAACATACAGAGCTAAATACAAAGGGAAAAATGTCTATTGCAATTTTTGAAGAAATGAAATCAGAGGAAACTACAATATCATCCGATGGTGATTTAGTTTCTGATCTTATTAGAGAAGGTAACATTTGAATTTCTTTCTAATGATTTAAATATCTAGAAATAAATTTAAATATGTATAATTTTGTTAAGTTTGTTTTATTGTGCAGGAGATGTTTTTGCTGTAATTGCACCTATTGAAAATGATGAAAATGTTAAGTATTATTTGATGCGTTGCACTGAACGAAAAATTAAATTATTACAAAAATATAATGATCACGGATTTCAATATGACAGAGGATCTATTATACTGAAAGGTTATTTTTTCAGACAAACTAATCAAAGTGGGGACTTTGTTTACTTTGAAGACTATGAACCTGATTCCATAAGTTGTCAATATAGTCACTTGGTGTGTGCAGCACGCATAAAGTTGATAGAGGTTCAATCAAAGAAAAAAATGAAAATTAAGAAATGGAAAATGTCAAAATCTGATCATGAACAGATTATTGAAGATGGCATTCCACTAGAATTTTTTTGATTGAATTTCCCACCAATTTATTCTCTTTGAATTAAATATGTTTTAGAACTTCCAGTACTCAACTAAAAATTGAGCTGCTTATGTTATTTGTACAAGTGTTTTCACAAATAACACTTGTGAAAACATGCACATGCTCTAGTATCAACTGAAAGTAGCTTTTCTATACATGTGCATTGATGAAAAATGTTACATGTATTGGATATATATATATATATGTTCTAGAATGAAATTAATTTTTCAAGTAGTTTTACTATGTGCATTGTTGAAAAATGATTCACGTACTCAATATATATGTTCTAGAATGCAATTAATTGGAACTATTTTTTCTATGTGCATTGATGAAAAACTAGTTGGATTTTCTAGTAAAAAGTATCCACAATGTAAATAAATAATCCGCAGTATAGTTTTGTGGGAATATTCCTTTCATACAAGAGACTCGGAGCACTTCTCCGACTTTTGGTGGGATTTGACCCACATCTCTATTCTTGATTGAAAATCTAGTACAAAATTTGTTTGTCCAATGGTCGGATATGTTCAATGTACATTGATGAAAAATGTTACTTACATATTGGATATATATGTTCTAGAATGAAATTAATTGTTCAAGTAGTTTTACTATGTGCATTGATGAAAAATTATTTAAATGTACTCAATATATATGTTCTAGAATGCAATTTTAACTGAAAGTAGTTTTTCTATGTGAATTGATGAAAAATGTTGCACGTATTAGATATATACACGAACTGAATGTGCCCAAATTTTCTTGTGAGCTATTCTAGTAAAAATTATCCTTGCAATGTAAATAAATCATCCACAGTATAGTTTTTTATAAAGATTCCTTTCATACAAGAGACTCGGAGCACTTCTCTGACTTTTGGTGGGATTTGACCCACATCTCTATTCCTGATTGAAAATCTAGCACAGAATTTGTTTTTCCAATGGTCGGATATGTTCTATGTTCTAGAATGCAATTAACTGAATGTCATGAATTTACCAAATTATAAATTTACAAGGCTACCTATTTGAGTGAATTAATTACATTGACCCAAATTCAACAAACATATATGTACTTCTTATATTTCCAATCAAAATTAAATGGATAATTTACATATATCTACTTCTTTAAACTCTTTTTTCAATTAGAGCTCAATTGATACATGGTTAGTTGCATTGAAAATCTATGTTCTTCCTATTGGAATTTTTTTTACTCAAAAAAGACTATGTAGAGATCAAAAGCAATCTTAAGATGCCAAATGTACTTCAACCATCCAAAACTTGAGTTTTAAAAACTTTTTGATTAAATCAAAACAATACAAGTCACATAGGAGTCTTCTATCTAAGCCAAATGTAGATTTAAACCATCCAAAACTTAGATCAAAACATTTAACAATATATCAAAACATTTAACATTAAACATTAAATCAAAATTAAAGGGATTTACATATAACTACTTCTTTACTCTTTCTGAATATATCAAAACAATACTTCAAATAGGAGTATCTTCCATCTAGGCCAAATGTAGATTGAAACCATCCAAAACTTAGATCAAAACATTTAACATTTAACATTAAATCAAAATTAAATGGATTTACATATACAACTACTTCTTTACTCTTTTTGATTCAATCAAAACAATACTTCACATGGGAGTCTTCCATCTAGGCCAAATGTAGATTGAAACCATCCAAAACTTAGACCAAAACATTTAAAATTATATCAAAACATTTAACATTTAACATTAAATCAAAACTAAAGAATATACATATATATAACTGTAATGAACATAATGTACATAGCAAGACCCATCTCCTGGGTTGCCTAACTAGCCAACACCAGAGGGGGTCTAAATCGAAAAACAGAAAAGGGGCTGCCCATAACTGGGAAAAAGCTAAAGAGGACCTAACATAAGGCTAGCTATCGATGTGTGTAGGAGGATTATCATCCACAATTGGACAACCATAGTCCTCCAGATCATCATCTACTCCCTTGGAGTGCTGGGAGGAGTTGTCGCTGCTTGCGCCATCACTATTGGAGCTCATCGAGCTGAATTTGACTTGAAGAGATACTGACTTCCTAGTGTCCTGGGGTTGATGGGTTGGGATGGTGGACTTTCTCCACTGCTTCCTGGAACTAGAAGAACCTTCATCTTGTGGTGTCTCCTGAAAATAGATGGAAATGGTTGCCATAATTCGCAGTCTGGCCATAGCACTGGTGAAGTGAAATTGTGCTTCATTTTTTGCTGGAGGAGGGTGGCTACTTGTGTCATGGATGGAAAGAGGAGGGCGAGATCCAACAATCCTACCCCCTCCATCCCTACCCCCACCTCCCCTTCTGCAAAGTATCCATTGTCTACGCATGGGGTCTTCAATAGGCCAAATTTAGATTGAAACCATCAAAAACTTAGATCAAAACGTTTAACATTATATCAAAACATTTAAAACATTTAACATTAAATCAAAATTAAAGGGATTTACATTTAAAACATTTAACATTAAATCAAAATTAAATGGTTTTACATTAAATGTAGATTAAAATGGTATCCAAAACTTAGTTTTAAAAACTTTTTGATTATATCACAACATTACCTCACATGATTAATGCTCTTCAACCATCCAAAGCTTGGGTTTTAAATTTTTTTTGATTATATCACAACATTACTTGACATACCATCCAATTGTAGTTCAACTATCCAATAAAAACATTTAATATTATATCACATGTGCCAAATGTAGATTGAAACCATCCAAAACTTAAGTTTTAAAATTTTTTTGATTATATATCGTGCAACATTACTTCACATGCCATGCCAATTATAGTTCAACTATCCAATAGAAACATTTAACATTATACCACATGTGCCAAATGTAGATTGAAACCATCCAAAACTTAAGTTTTAAAAACTTTTTGATTATATATCGTGCAACATTAAAACATTAAAAATTTAAAACATTAAACATTTAAAACATTAAATATCATATGTGAAATGTATATTGAAACCATCCAAAACTTGAGTTTTAAAAACTTTTTGATTATATCATACATAACATTACCTCACATGCCATGCCAATTATAATTCAACTATCCAATAAAAACATTTAACATTATATCACATGCCAAATGCAGATTGAAACCATCCAAAACTTTTAACTTTTAATTTAACAAAAAATTATAGATCACAACATTACTTCACATGCCAAATGTACTCCAAACATCCAAAACTTAAATTTTAAAAACAAAACAAATTATAACACATCATTACATAACATGCCAAATGTAGTTCAGATGACAACATTAATTTATAGATGACAAAATTACTTCACATTCACATGCCAAAAGTACTAAAACCATCCAAAAATTAACTTTTTGAAACAAAACAAATTATATTAACAATGTAATAAAATATGTCCAAAAATTGTAGATCTCACAAGTATCAAACTGTATCAAGTTATATATATATATATATATATATATATATATATATATATATAGATATGACAGTGCATCTAGATCATATATAAAAAAGTAAATTTAAGACTATCTAAATCTTGAAATCAAATCTACAAATCAGGTCCATCAAATAGAGATGGATGTAGCGTCTTTCCTATCAGGGTCTCAATCCGCGCACTATCATGCGAAGCATGGGAAACCTGTACACAATGCACATGTACTTGAACATTAAAATTTGATGTTTTAAAAATGAGTGAGAATATATATAGAACTTCATGTAAAAAACAAAATATAAAAAAAAAATCATGCAATACCTCATGAAGTTCCCTCTCCATTTGATAACCTGCAACAAGTTTCGCCCCCATGGGAACATCTGCAACGGTAAACTGTACAATATACATGTATATATATATATATATATATTAAAAAATTTCAAATGAAAATGCACGTGTACATATATAAACTTATTTTCAATAATATTAAAAAAAAAAATTAGACAACTTGTTCAAATGGTTGAAATGTTGTGGATGTTCCTATCTCTCTCGCTAGAGTCCGTGGATTAAAGAAATCTACTATAGGAACCTAAATTCAAAAAATTTAAAATAACTCAAGATATATATATATATATATCAATTTTTAATGGAACTTTTTGAGGTGTAATATATATATAAACATAAATTTTAAAAGTGAAAAATTGTCCATACTTGTGGCTCATCTCCTAAGGAAGTAGAAGGTACATCTCCCAAGGAATAAGAAGGTACCACCATCCCAAAAACATCGGACGGAATCGGAATCTGTTAAAACATTTTATCATTATATATACATACATGTACATGTGTGCACAATTATTTATTTTAAAATATCACTTAAAAAACACTAACATTTGCCAACATATCTTGATGGTGAGACCCATCTGTATTGTTTGAACCAAAGGTCCCGAACGTGATATTAACATTTTCATCATTCATCATGCGTGACAACTGCAAATGGTGTTTTAACATATAATGATACATTTTTGTTAGATTAATGTACATACAAATAAATGTATACATGTACATACACATGTATTTATTACAAATTGTACACATGTATACATGTTAAAATAATTGAACCCTAAGGTCATTAACACATACCATTCCCGTGCCCTCTTCCTCATGAAGAATTAGGTCTTGAAAACCATTGCGACAATTCTTTGCATATATTCAAAGATCTTCAACATTCATGTTGTCAATCTCTTCATCTGTACAATACACAAAATTGGCACGTGCATTTTCACGTGCTCTTTGTCGATTTAGACAAACATCGACTCCACCTAATCCGTTGTAAACATTGTCGATCATGACATCCCTTGCTTCTCAACTTATATGATAAGTCGCATCCATCTATGACCGTAGAGTTTCAACCCGAAAAGGTCGACTCACCAATGGCGGATCAGGGCGAGGCAACTCCACATCTCGCTTAGTGCCCTTACGGTCATACAATCGACCTTTCCCCGGACCAAAAAATTTTGACGGAAGGTCATCATAGTTGGGTTTCATATCCAAAAAAAATTCTACGTAAAACAATTGTGCAAAATAAACAGGAACCTCGTCGTTCCATGAGAGCCTTTCATAGGCCGTAAGGTGCCTATCATACAAATAGTGAGCTATATTTGGGTGCTTGAAATATTGCACCTTCAACATTTTTCTTTTTGGCCCTTCTTTGAAATTAAACATTGACTTCGTCATATTTTTTGTAACTCTTTGTTTTACATCCTCCCATTTATCGGGACCCATTACTGTTTCCTTTCTCTTTCTCATCACTTCTACAAATGTATCAGTCGTTGGCCCAAGATTTTTGTACACATTTACAAGTTCGCCCAATGAATGTGTAACTATTTCGAGGCTTTGTCGACTCTCAACAGGTAGAGTCAAAGCCACGAGATCTCTCCGCAATTTTGCATGAAGTTTTTCACACCTTTGTAAGGTGCATTGCACCATGTTTGTTTCCCATGGTATATCAGAAATGTCGGCCAGATAAGTTGTGGTGGGTAGACAACCTTCTTCTTGAATGTAGCGTTTTGCCCTGCGTCTATTTTGACCAATATTTGGAACATTTTCGGCCTCTGCATCAATATATATGAAATTTTGTATATTAGAAAAAACACATGTAAACAAATTTGTACAAATTCAATGAAAAAAATATTGAAATTGATGGCAACCTCGACGTGGTTGGTTAGCATCTTCTCCACCCTGAAACTGTTGAGACCCAAAATGACCCTGCTGAGAACCAGCACCACCAGCCATTGATTGGCCTCTGGGGGAATAAATATCACCACCTTCACGCAACCTGCTACCACTCATTGATGGCCCTCTAAGGGGATTTGAACCACCACCAACCTCTCGAGATGAGAGAGAAGCTTCATAAAAAAATACGAATTTATAATCAATTGAAAAATACATTCATGTGTACATATAAATACATGTACATATTCATTGATTAAATTGCGTGAACCATACCACGACTAGGTGAACCATGGGCACGCTCCATGGATGGAGTAGAGACCCTTCTCTTCTTAGCTCCTAAAAAATAAAAAATGAAACTTTTTAACAACTAATTTAACTCACAAAGTTAATAAAAAATCAATTCCATATATACACACATGTATGGAGATTTAAGATTATATTTAAATACCGTGAAAATCCCCTGATCCTTGATCCCCCATATGGGATTTTGTTGATCTTCGTCATTCATCCTCCATGATATATATATCTATTGGTGGAAATTTACACAAAATAAATTTCAGAAAATCAATTTGTACTTTAGTGTACACAAATTATGTAGAACACAACTTTCAAAGCAATAATTGATGTGTGAAACTCAATTTAAGCAAAAAACAAATTATAAAAATGATAAGTTCACCAAATTGTGTAGAAATTTGCTGAATAATGAAGATTTATTCACCGAGATTATCCTGGTCACACACTAATTCAAATTCATGCATAACACATAACCTCTTCTACAATTGATCATCAATATGCGGAAATAGAAAGCAGTCGCATGCGCTCATTATAACATAATCAAGCACGCATCTCAACACAGTATGTAATGGGGAAAGCTTATAGTTGAAAACCCCCAGCTATTTTGTATATTATAATGGAAGAGAACATGTAACAATACATAGCACAATACTCCTCACAAGTACTCAGTACTATATCCAAAAGTTACACACAAACTACCTCATTTTTGAACAAGTCACGGGTTCAAAACTCCTCCACTGTTTGCCTGCCTCTACTGCGCAATCCAAGTGAGTAATGAATGAGATCCAAGTTCGAATCCCACTAGCTCCAATTGTGAAATCCTCATTGGCAATATCCTCCAATGCTTGTGCAAATCTCATGC
This sequence comes from Pinus albicaulis, assembly GCA_034641835.2. Lineage (NCBI taxonomy): Eukaryota > Viridiplantae > Streptophyta > Pinopsida > Pinales > Pinaceae > Pinus > Pinus albicaulis. The sequence goes on from MU968450.1 coordinate 22,313,210, forward strand.
ACAACTAATGTCACAACTAATAGCAAACCAGCTCTTTCACCTATCTCTTCCACTGGTCTCCACTGAACTGTCCATGCACTGGTGTTAACTGATGTGTTATTTAGTTGAATAATGAGTTAATAATTTTTTAATTAATTAATAATTAATTCACACCACTCATCTCTAGTGTATTAGCCATTTAAACTAAATACAACTAGTTCAACTAAGTTAAACTGAACACAACTCCATCAACTCCTCAATCAACTCCACCAAAACTCTGCCACATGAGTCTAACTGAATTCAACCATGAAATAGCTCAACCAAACCCCTAGGAATAGCATAATTCCTTTGTCAGCTGCATGGGCCACATCCGTAGCTCAAACTGAAGTGCGCCAAGAGGATAAGATAATGTTTATAGTCCAAATATTATTAAGAGCTAATAATATTTGACTGTTCTATTTTTAGCTCGACAGTCTAAAAATAGAAACTGCCCAATGCCTAAAAATAGAGGTCCATATATTTTTACCAACTCGACAATCATCCATAAATAGCATCCTGCAACTCATATACCATGATCCATATGTCTAGAAATAGACAGTCTAAAAATAGACTTTGCACCAAAAATAGCCTGCGGGCCCACATAGTGAAGGCTGATCCACATCCGGAAGCTCATCCTTAGGAACTAATAGCTCCTCATCTGCATGCAATTGTGGCTCCCTCTCAAGTGAACACTTCATGGCTTTCTCCTCCTGAAATTTGATATCCCGTCGCACAATAGTCTTGCGACTGTTTGGCAAATACACACGATAGTTGTGGGGCGTATCAGTGTACCCCAAAAATATCCCAACCTCTACGGTCGGATCCAGCTTCTTTCTGGCATCCTTCGTCACATGCATGTAGACAGGTGAACCACCAAAAATCCTCAAATGGGAAATGTTAGGTCTCTTACCAGAAAATGCCTCCTCCGGTGTACTCATGCCAAGTATCTTGTGAGGAAAATGGTTCTACACATATACTGCAGTATTGCATGCCTCTACCCACAAGTGAAGGGGTAGGCCCTGGTCATGCAACATCGCCCGTGCAACACCCACGATCGTTATGTTCTTCCGCTCAGCAACCCCGTTCTGCTGTGGGTTATGGGGTGTGATGAGCTCTCTCTGAATCCCTTCTGCGCTACAAAAGTCCTTGAATTCAGAAGAGATGAATTCACCACCATTGTCACTCCTAAGAGCCTTCACATGCTTCCTAGCTTCCTTCTCAACCAGCACCTTGAACTCACAGAACTTTGAGTATGTCTCGCTCTTCTTCTGCATGAAGAAGATCCAGCACTTCCGAGAGAAATCATCAACAAAGACCACATAGTACTTGGGCTTTGCTTTCGAAGCTACTGAGAAAGGTCCACACACGTTTGTGTGAACTCTCTCAAGGATCATCGTGGCATGACTATCCTTCTCGTGAAAGGTGGCTTTCACAAATTTTCCCAAGGTACACCCCTTGCACTGATCTGACTACGCAAGAGTGCCCTTAGGAAGCCCAGTAGAAATCTGCTACAGTATCTTCAAAGCTCCATGGTGAAGGTGGCCCAATCTCCGGTGCCACAGCTCGCCATCATCCTGGCTCGCCACTTCTCCTGCCTTGCATACCATTGCTGCACAGCCATCTACTTGCAACTGATAAAGATTCTTGACTCGAACCCCTATCTTCTGGGTCTCTCTAGTTGTCTTACTGAGCAGGAAAGCCTTTCCCTTGCTGAAAACCACATCATACCCCTTGTCTTCCAACATCGCCACAGAGATCAGATTCTTCATCAATCCTAGAACATGCAATACTTCCTTCAATACGAAGGGTTTACCAGACTCCCTCTCAAAGGAAATGGTACCGATACCGGTCGCACTGTATCTACCATCATTTCCCATCTCGATGTGCACTCCAAGATCTTTCTCCTCCAGATCTGAAAACAAATCCCGATATTCGGTCATGTGAAATGACGCACCACTATCTGAGAACCATACTGATCCCATCACACTTGAGACCAAGCATGTGATCAGTGAAAAATCCAGCTCGAACTGGGAGGCCAATGCCTCTCCCGCTGCAGATCCAGTAGCATGCTTATTTTTCTTTTTCTGCGAACAATTTGTGGCATAATGTCCGTGTTGGTGACAGTGAAAGCACTTCACCTTGGACATGTCTTGCTTCTTTCCTTTCGCACCAGACTGAGAAGCTTTCTTGCTCTTCCCCTTCTTTGCTTTGGTAGCCAAAGCGCAATTTTCTTCATCAGATGCCTTTGATGAAGATCCGTCCCTGGTAGTCCGCCTTATCTCCTCTTGCATGAGATCCGACCAAAGTCGCTCCCATCCCGGCAACTTCTCCCGACCATTGACAGAGTCCTAATAGGAATGCCAACTCTTTGGAAGACCAAGGAGAGCCAGGTCCACCAAGTCCTCATCATCGACAGTCACCCCCACACTTCCCAGCTCATCTCTGCATTGAGTGAACTTTGTGAGGTACTTGGCGATACTGTCGCCTTTCTCCATCTTAATGTTTCTGAGTTTATCCTTGAGCGCCAACTTCCTCTGGTCGCTCTTTCTCTGGAATAGATCTTTCAATGCTTTCCACATCAAATATGGAGAAGCTTTTCCATGCAGGCTGGATACAATGTGATCCTTCACGCCCTCCAACAGAATCCTTCGACATTTCGCCATCTTCTTTTGCCAAGCTTCAACTTGAGCAGCATCAGTAGGCTTTGGGATCTCAACATCTATGAACTCCTTCAGCCTGTTATCATCTAATACTGCCTCCATTCTGTCCTTCCATGCAACATAATTCGAACTGCCCTCAAGGGCATATTCGAGTCGCAAACCGTTGAAAGACATTTCAACTCCGGCACCAAGAAAACAAACTGCTGCAAAATTCGAATTCCAAGCTCAAAACTCAACTGCTTCTGGATCTGTGAGAACAAATTATTTCTAGCACAGAGATCGACTGTAGGGGCGTTTACTGGATATATCACCTTTGAGAGAAAGGATGGATCCAAAGGCTACCTAGCCCGTTACAGACTCTGTCTACCAAAATAATTGTAATCACTGTAATAGATCTCGATGATCAATTCTTTGCTCCGATACCATGTAGAAATTTGATGAATAATGAAGATTTATTCACCGAGATTATCTTGGTCACACACTAATTCGAATTCATGCATAACACATAACCTCTTCTACAATTGATCATCAATATGCGGAAATAGAAAGCAGTCGCATGCGCTCATTAAAACATAATCAAGCACACATCTCAACACAGTATGTAATGGAGAAAGATTATAGCTGAAAACCCCCAGCTATTTTGTATATTATAATGGAAGAGAACATGTAACAATACATAGCACAATACTCCTCACAAGTACTCAGTACTATCTTCAAAAGTTACACACAAACTAGCTCAGTTTTGAACAAGTCACGGGTTCAAAACTCCTCCACTGTTTGCCTGCCTCTACTGCGCAATACAAAAGGATTATGGATGAGATCCAAGTTTGAATCCCACTAGCTCCAACTACGCAATCCTCATTGGAAATATCCTCCAATGCTTTTGCATATCTCATGCACAAATAATGTCACAACTAATAGCAAACCGGCTCTTTCACCTATCTCTTCCACTGGTCTCCACTGAACTGTCCATGCAATGGTGTTAACTGATGTGTTCTTTAGTTGAATAATGAGTTAATAATTAGTGAATTAATTAATAATTAATTCACACCACTCATCTCTAGTGTATTAGCCAGTTAAACTAAATAAAACTAGTTCAACTAAGTTAAACCGAACACAACTCCATCAACTCCTCAATCAACTCCACCAAAACTCTGCCACATGAGTTTAACTGAAGTCAACCATGCAATAGCTCAACCAAACCTTTATTAGAAGCTGCATGAGCCACTTCTGTAGCTCAAACTAAAGTGCTCCAAGAGAGTAAACTGAAGTTTAGAGTCCAAATATTATTAAGGGTAAATAATATTTGACTTTTCTATTTTTAGGATAGGCAGTCTAAAAATAGACTTCGACCTAAATGTCTAAAAATAGAGATCCATCTATTTTTACCAACATGACCAATACTCCAAGAATAACATACTGCAACCCCTGGACCATGCTCCATATGTCTAAAAATAGACATAGTCTAAAAATAGACTTTGCGCCAGAATTTGCCTGCGGGCCCACTTAGTGAAGGCGACTTCATTTCACTAAACTCCATCATCTTGCTGCATTCTCAGCAAATTTCACTTTACATGGTGGGAGAAAAATTGGTATAAAATTAGAAAAACACATGGTCATTAAAGAAACAAAACTGCACATAGAAACAAACTCCATTTGGAAATGAAGCAAAATTGTTGAAGTCCCGGCATTTTAATTTTATAAAAATGTGAAATTCACCACTTGTTGCAAATGTGAAGTTCACCAAGTTGCGCTTACATGGTGAGGGTGGGCTTTACTCAGTATATAATTGAAAAAACACATGGTCATTAAAAAAGATGCATTTATAAATTTTACAACACACACATATCAGTCATGTCACAATGTCCATCAATAAATTTTGAAGGAGAGCGTCTCAACACTAATTCATCTTTGAGAGATGAATCTTGAATTTTTGAAGAAGATCATCTCAAAACCAATTCATCTTTGAGAGATGAATCTTGCATTGGCATTACTCTGTATAATTATAATTAATCTTTGATAGATGAATCATGAATTGGTATTGCCCCATGCAATAGATCAGCAGACATCTTATTCACATTTGTACAATGCCTTATACTAAAAAAATGAAATTGGCTAACAATATTGTTTGCTATTCCATGTAGTTCTTTTAGCCTCTCCTTCTTAACTTGGCACACGTCATTCATCTGGTTGCACACAAGTTTAGAATTGGTGAAAACTACAATTCCATTTGATCCCTACTTCATCGTTGTTCCCAAGCCTTCTATCAATCCAATATAACATGCCTTGTTATTTGTTTTTATTCTCGGTATATTCATTTTCCTTTGGACAACTTTGCTAGTCGCAATATCGAAAAGCACATATGTAATCACTGCTCTCCCTGGATTGGGATAGCAAGAAACTTGTATGCATAATTTCCATTTTTTAACCATATTTAATGGTTTTCTTATCCCTAAAAAAAAAACAAATTCAATTTAAAAATATATATATTAAATCGACATTTATTGCAAATGCATGAGAGAAATGACACAAGATCATGAGGTAAATGACATGTGCATTTTTTATCTTAAATTTTGACTTAAAATTTTTATGGTAGAGTTCACATCTAAAATTAATGGGAGGAAGCCTTTAGTTTGTGGGAGAAATGACACATGTACACAATTTACCTTAAAGTGGTTGTGTTTTATGGATATTAGAAGAAACCTTTGATTTTGTGGGAAAGTGACAAATGTACACGGTTACCTTAAAGTGGTTGTGTTTTATGGATATTAAAATGAATAACTTCTATTTAGATCCATTCCAGAGATTGACTATAGGGGCATTTACTAGATATGTCACCTTTCATTAAAGATGAGATCCAGAGGCTACCTGGCCCTTTACAGACTCTGCCTATAAAACTTGAAGAAGTTAACACCACTTGTCCCAATTTTACTGTGTGAATGGTGTAGAGGACCCGTGGAATCACTCAAACTACTTTACGTAGACATAAGGGTGTATAAGAATGTGAATGTGTTTTACATTGAATATTTTAATCTTATATTTAAATGACACTTGATATATGAATAATATAGAATGAATCATTGTACATTATGAGAAATCTTGTATTTAAATGAAATTTGATCTATGAATAAAAAATAAAATGGGATCATCTCTTCATATATATATATATATATATATATATATATATATATATATATATATATATATATATATATATATATATATATATATATATATGCGTGTGTAAGAGAGAAATAAAAAGCAAAGGTATTTCCACCAAGCCTAAAGGAGCATTTCCAGATACATTAAATTATGACATAATACATTAAATTATGTTTGTCTAAAAATGAATATGGAACATGAATCATTGAACATTATTATCCTAAATCTAAAAATGAATATGGAATGAATTAATGTGTTAAATTATGTCATAATATATTAAATTATGTTTGTCTAAAAATGAATATGGAACATGAATAATTGTACATTATTATCCTGAAACTAAAAATGAATATGGAATGAATCATTGTACATTATTATTAATCTTGTGTTTTATTAATCTTGTATTTAAATGACATTTGATCTATGAATAATACGGAATGAATCATTGTACATTATGATAAGTCTCAATTATTTAAATGAGGTTTGATATATGAACAATATGGAATGAATCATTGTACATTGTGATAAATCTCAAGTATTTAAATGACATGACATTTGATCTATGAATAATATGGAATGAATCGTTATACATTATGATAAATCTTGTATTTAAATGACATGAATTTTGATCTATGAATAATATGGAATGAATCATTGTCATTATGATAATTACGTCTATGTGCAACTGGGAATGGGTTCCCCAACCCCAAGGACTAGTTCCTATTCAATGAACAATGTTGCATTATTCATCCCACACTATAAGCTTCTCACTTCTTTCTCAATATTTGGGGCTATGATGTATTGAATTGAGAAATGGAAAAAATTGTCAAATGTGAGCTATCAGCAACAGACCAGAGAGAAAAATATGTGCGAAGCAAGAGATGAATAAAAAAAAATTTATATTATATATCAAGGTAAATTTTAAATGGGACTCAGTTCATCTACTACTAATAATTTAACATATTAATCAACCATTCACCAAATGCTAATACAACCAGTTTCTATATTAAGTATACAGGAACATAACCAGAAGTCAAACTGTTACATAGATTCTGTTTTGTAATTACAACAATTTCCAAAATGGTATTAAAAGCAATTTTCATCTAAATCGACATTAGATACAATGATACAACAGAATAGCAGAATCCTACTGTTGCACATTTAAATGAGATGTAGGTTGCATCGAGCTTAAGGAGGCACATATATAGTGCCTGAAAGATTGAAAGCTAGTTTCATTTAATATAACACAACTGCAGAAAGCTGTTGTTTGACATTGATATGAGATGAGAGAAATCTGGTTTCTTTCTCGTAATGCCCTTCCAGGTTCTCTATTAAATATTACATAGATTCTATTTTGTAATTACAAAAATTTCCAAAATGGTATCAAAAGCAATTTGCATCTAAATCTAAATTAAATACAATGATACAACAGAATAGAAGAATCCTGTTGTTGCACATTTAAGTGAGATGTAGATTGCACCGAGCTTAAAGAGGCACATATATAGTTCTTGTAAGATCGAAATTTAGTTTCATTTAATCTAACACAACTGCAGAAAGTTGTTGTTTAACATTGTTATGAGATGAGAGAAATCTGGTTTCTTTCTCATAATGCCCTTCTAGGTTCTCTATTAACTATTACATAGATTCTATTTTGTAATTACAATAATTTCCAAAATGGTATGAAAAGAAATTTGCATCTAAATCGAAATTAGATAAAATGATAAGACAGAATAGCAGAATCCTATTGTTTCACATTTAAATGAAATGTAGGTTGCACCGAGCTTAAGGAGGCACATATATAGTGCCTGTAAGATCGAAAGCTAGTTTCATTTAATATAACACAACTACAGAAAGCTATTGTTTGACATTGATATGAGATGAGAGAAATCTACTTTCTTTCTCGTAATGCCCTTCCGGGTTCTCTATTAACTATTACATAGATTTTTTTTTGTAATTACAACAATTTCCAAAATGGTATCAAAAGCAATTTGCATCTAACTCGAAATTAGATACAATGATACAATAGAATGTCGTTATAAAAATTTATTCATTTTATTCAGATTGATAAGCGATTAATAAATTTCATAGCTTGCCCGGTATTCCAGTGACAATAATAGTCTAGAGAGAAAGACACAAATCCCATCCCTTGCCCACTATTACAGCTATAGTATTATAGAAAAGGGCAAAGACACACGGAAAATATATTTGCAATTGACTCTAAGGTTAAAATTACAACAGAACGTCATTATAAAAATTTATTCATTTTATTTAGATTAAGAAGCAATTAATAAATTTCATAGCTTGCTCGGTATTCTAGTGAGAGTAATAGTCTAGAGAGAAACATGAAAATCACATCCCTTGCCCGCTATTCCGACCAGAGTATTATAGAAAAGGGCAAAGACACAGAGAAAATATATTTGCAATCGGTGTTGAGGTTAAAATTAAAATAATTCGATGGGACTAGGAGAAAGCAGTGGAATCCAATGCACACCAATTAGTCATAATTATGATAGAGAGATTTCTTTTCAGCATGAAAAAATACATTTGGTTTATATTCATGTACAAGAGAAAAAAAAGTTTTCATTCATTAGTTGTTCATCATCATTTCCAGATTAAATTTTGAGAGGGAAAACCCCATACTTGTTCAATAAATAGAATTGGAATAACATAAAACAAACAAGAAGCAAATACATAGCATTTTAAGTAGGAAAGTTTTAACAGTTATCTTTTTTTTTGGTCAAAACAGAGCCCTGTGCTCCACCCAGTACATCCCCCGATTCTCACAAAATTGTAACCCAACTTCACAATTTATCCCAACGAGCTAAGTGGCATGATAACCTTATCAAAAATAAAACATTCCAGAGAGGAGATTGGGCACTTCTCTTTGACTCCAGATTCAAATATTTTCCAAGGAAATTACAAACAAGGTGGCTCGGTCCATACGAAATTCAGGAAGCACACAACAATGGTACCCTCACCTTGACCACCATATTCATGTTTGGTTCTACATTTTGAGTCAACGGGCATAGAGTGCGCCTTTATCACAAACCTCTTACGAGGGAGTGTTTCTACCAGCATGTACGCAACGATCCTACTATCCAAGTTTTAGCAGAAGGGGTTGATAACCCCACAACTTTTAAGTACATGATAGCTTTCTACTTCCTTTTGTAAATATTGTATATAATTTCCCTGCAATTTTTAGTTCTTATTTTGTTGTAAATTCTTCATACTCACAGTTGTATCCTTTCTCTTCGTCATCCCTTGTGTTTATTCTTTGTTATTCAAGTCGGATTGAACAACCATGCTTTTTCTTTTTTTATTCTTTGTTATTCAAATCTTTGAACGACTACTGTTCAATCCAATTGAATAACTATTGTTCAATCGGATTGAACAACCGTGTTTTTGCATTTTGTATTCTTTTCTGTTCAAATCTCTGAATGGCTGCTATTCAATCCAATTGAACAGATGTTGTTCAATTGGATTGAACAATGATGTTTTTTCCATTTTTATTCCTTGCTATTCAAATTTTTGAACGGCTGCTGTTCAATCCAATTGAACAACTACTGTTCAATCGGATTGAACAGTCGTGTTGTTGCATTTTTTATTCTTTGTTGTTCAAATATTTGAATGGATGCTGTTAAATCCAATTGAATAGCTGTCGTTCAATTGGATTGAACATCCATTTCCTTTTTCGTGTTTATTTATTGTTGTTCAATCAGATTGAACAACTGATTTTTCCCCCTTTTTTAAGCATGATCCTTCTTTCTGATGATCTCTCCTCACCTCAAACCCAAGCTGTAAAATAAATTTTGGAGTGGGAAATGGAACATGAAAAGGAGAAAAGCAGTAATATTTCTAATATGATTATCCTTTGAAACTTTAATGTAAATCTCCACTTCGGAAGCTGTCATGGTACATCTATGCAATGAAGGGCTGAGACATCCCTTGCTCAAACATGTTATCACACAATACATAGTATTATAATGGTATATCTTTCTACACTCTCGAGTAGTATTTCCCTTTGACATAAAGAATTAGGAATAAGGGGTATTAATTGTATTGGAATTATTTTTACTTCTCACACCATCCCTAACTCTTAAGGAGTTAATGAGCCTCCATTCATGTATAAAGAATAAATATTATGATTACATGCAATTTTTTTTTAGGGAATAGGAGGTCCCATCATGAGCCAACCTACCATGATCATAAGGGTTTAGCAGGTCACATGGCCACAATGGCCAACACACCAGGGTAATCACCTTCTCGACAACTCCAATTGGTTGCATGACAGGACGTATCATCACGAGACGACCTGATCACTTTGCTAAAATCCCACTGAATGGAACTGTGACTATCTAGCCACCACATCAACATAGTGGTCTCTTCATAAAACAAATCAAAATTCCTAATTTTCAAAAGGAAGTATTACATCTATATGAAAATTTTTAAGAGAGAATAGGGGGTTTCATCACCAGCCAACCTACCATGATCATAAGGGTTTAGTAGGTGACATTCCCACAATGGCCAACACATAAGGGTAATGACCTTCTCGACAGCTCCAACTACTTGAAGGACAGGAGGTCTCATCACAAGCTGACCTGATCACTCTATTACAACTCCAGTGAGTGGCATCTTGACTGTCTAGCCACCACACCTACATGGTGATCTCTCCATAAAATTGGCAAAATATATACTTAATTACAAAGACAATTCTGGCTCATTTTTCAGGTTAAAATAAAAACCTTTTTGAGGTTGTGAACACCTACTGGCAGTAGTGGCTTTGCTTGTGGTATGAAAGTATTTTTCTAACGATAGCCAATTACTCTTATACATATCTTATTTCCTATTTCCATCCTGAGATAAACCCATTACTCGAATTAGTGATAATACTATTTATCCACATAAGTAACTAGATATGAACTATGCTTTCATGTTTGAACTACGGGATGACGGAACCAATCATTATATTTCACAGTCATGCTTTTGTCATGCCATACCATTAAATAAGGAAATCCTATCATAATAATTGTTGTATTGCTTTCTTCCCTTCTTCAGTCGTTTCCACATGAGATACACTTATGATAAGTTCCAATTCTGACCCTTGCACCACATGTATTCATAATTGTTGCAATCACTCCTCTTTTCTTGAGCTTCAAGGCCACAGACACCATTCCCCCATCTATGATTACTGATTTCTAATGATTTCCCCCATATGTATTCATGATTGATCCAATCTCTCTTGTACTTAAGGATATGGATGCCCTTATTTAGAGATAGGGGGTGTAAATATCCATAAATATTAAGCATGTGAATTCCCTACACAAATTCCTGTGGATACATTGATAAGACCAAAAGATCATTGCAAATACGATATGAAGTTACATTCATTTATGAAAGAAGGCTGCAATTTATTTTTTTCTCTCGCATGCAGTGTTTATTCTAACCAATAGGGCTGAAATAAATGCAGAAAAAGGAGAAATTAACTCAAATAACACAGCAACCATGGGAGGAAACTCTCTCCGAAATGAACCTACGACCTTCCCAATTTCAGAAGCAGTTCGCACCATTCTTCAGCAAGTTGGATGGTTTCCATACCTCAACAAATTGCAACGGTTTGGCACAAAAATAGCGTTTTAATTCCAGCAGGAAATACAGGAGGTACATACCATACTGAAGGGAAGGATTGTACCGATCATAGAGGATATCATTGCTGAAGTCTCCAGAATACCAGCAGAAGGAGAAATATGGACCGAAAAGCACCTTCTTCTACGAGAGACAATCGCAGCATACTAGGACCCATGAGAACCATTGAAACGAAAAGGAAAGGGGATTAACCTTGCATCCCTACAAAAAAATTGGTAGAAACTGGCAGCATTCATCCAGTGATACATCACATGTGATGGACACCAAGACATGGTAAAACCCCGCCAACTCAAATTGTTAGTTGTTCTTAAATAGAAAATTTCAGTTAATCTACCTTATTTCTTGAATTTTTTATTACATGACATTGTTGTTCAAATTAGAAAGGCTAAAAACTCCCAAGCAGTCGTCAGACACCATGGTTTAATCAAGTTAATTATCATTCATGAGTTAGGAAAACAACAGACATCCTGGGACAACTTTGTTAACCCTGTTGTGCATGCCCTAGAGGAAAACCCTGTGGGGACTGAAATTGAGCTTCCTAGAATGAACATACCTAGGAGAGAAATTACGCAAAGAAACCTTGGAATTTCCAGAGGAGGCAAGGTCATCCTAGACACCACCTTCAAGCCCTAAAAACATACCCTTACAAGACTATGAAGAATAAATGGCTCAAGTCCTGGAGAGAATGAGGGAATCCCATGAAATTAGAAGCCCATATGAACAAGCTGAGGAGAAAGAGGAACAGTTGAATCAATCTTCCACCACCACCAGCTCTCGTCGCACTGAAATATTACCCCACCAAGATGAATCATAGGCTTTTAGAGCCCTATCTCATCCTGAGAGTGATTGGCAGAATAGGGACGACCAGGCCGAAGGAATAGCTGAATCTAAAAACCAGTCAGGAGACACCATTCCCTTAGAAAAAAATGCAAGCATGGAAACAGTCCACCTATTTCCTGAAGGGAACAATATCTCACCCAGTCGGGACATCAATGCAGAAATAAAATCTGGGGTACAGATAGAAAATATCATCACTGATAACCTTGGGACTAGCACCACCATTCCTGAAAACGAGGTTACTTCTCCTCCATCCCCTGCCAAAACCAAGTTAGAAGAGAAATTGGCTTAAAGGAAGTTCAGGAAAATGAGTAGAAGCTGCAAAAGGTGAAGAAAAATGATAAAATATCTGAAGAAATAGTCAAAGGAGGTAAGAAAGGCTCAGAAGCCTAAGAAATAATTGGTCACCACAGGAACCCAAACAGAGCTTTTCACCAAATTGGTTGACATTGCTGAGCTTGAGGTATAGACTGACCTAGTAGACACTGATGAGATTGAGGTGCATACTGACCTAGTAGACACTACTGAAGTCTCTATGAAGAGTAGGATGGAGCTTACAAAAGAAAAGGAAACCCAAACAAAGGTTGATGGCCTCCACGAACAATGTGAAAAACAGGGAACCATTTGGCTACAAAAACTTTAAAGCAGTTGCTTCCCAATTCCTTTTATAGAAAAATCTGATCTTAAACATCGGCCCTACATGAATAAGATGCAGGTACAGATACCCTCTCATTTGGTACCCCCCTGAGGGTTATGATCACAACTATGAGCTGCCAGAAGGGCACACAAACTCTGCCTTTGCAAATAGGTAAGAAAGGGAGTATGTTGGGCTAAGAATAAGGTATGTTTTCACCCTATCTCTACCATGAATTGTTATGTACTTTCATGAATTTTTCCTCATCTCAACACTAAAGGAAGGGAAATTAATGTAAAGTCAAAACAAAATGAACTGATGGTAAAAGGAATGTTTAACAACAGAAAATTGACTTGTTGTATCTTTATTTACAGGAAAACTAAGCAGCTGAAATGATGATAACTGGAAGATAGCTGACAAAGAGAAGCGAACGGGATCATGATGGCTCTCATGGGCCGACAGAAGATGAAAAGGCACATCCACGTCTGAATAACTCAAACGACAGCCACGAGCAACAGGATCCTATATGAGAAATACTTTTACCACTGTTGAAATCTCCTTTAAAAGTGCCAAAGACGAGCAAGATAAATAGATCTGAATAGAGATTTTCTTTTGTAATAGACGCATTGGGACATAATCGTCCAGTTGTATTCATGTATTAAACTTCAGCTTAATAAAGGTTTTGGCATTTTTGAATAGTCAATTTCTGAGTTTTCCTTAGCGGTAGACTTCTGGTGGTCTTGGGCCCAGCCCTGGGAATTTCTTCACTAACCTCTGTGCTATACGTTAATTACAAAACTTATGCTTCAGTCATCTAATGCATTTCATGATATATCATTTAATTGGTTGAATTTTGAACATAATATACTACAAATTTCTCTTTCATTAGAATATTTCATTATTCATGCTTCCTTTTTTACAATCAATGCTTTCATAGTTGTTGGATGCTTTCATCAATTCCCGATGCTTTTATACTCATTTCATTAGTTTTAGCATGACTACTGTTAAATTATGTATATATCTAAGAGTTGGATCATTTCACCATTATTGTAAGGCATCTTGTTGTTTTTATTTAGAGAGATGTTATCTATTTAATTTAAAAGAGAATTCCATTGAAAAATTAGGTAAACAATTACTGTTCAATTTACTACAGCTGTTGTTTAGTTGACCAGGACTACTCTTCAGTTCATCACCATATGTTGTTCAATCGTATTTTTCTCTTTTCCATGCTTAATTAGAAATGGTAGTCAACAAAATTCTATAATTCCATTTTTATTTGATTTAACTTCGAGAATTAGATAGTATTCCTTATGATAATTTAGAGTAGTTGTCCTTTTATTTCACTTGTATATACTGTGCTCACACACTTGCAATAACAAGACTTTCCCTGGGTTGATAATTGAATGAGAAGCATTGAAGTTTCCTATAACAGTCACCTTTATGACCGAACACTTGGCATGATAAGACTATTGTTCTCAAAAATAAGTTTTGATCTAGGTGTTGCACTGAAAATTTTCACCTTGAAATTTCGTTGTCCATATGAGCTCATTATCACTCATACTTTCCTCCTTTGCAAGTCTAAAAAACATCAGTTCCTCATATCAAGCCTTGAAAATAAGAGAAAAGCTCTCAAAATTCTCTAAAACTCTGGTATCGCACTTTCTCTTTGTCTTACCTACGGTCCCGCACCTAATGGTCATGTCTCCTGTGTAACTGACCGTAATTTCTCTGTGTTAAGGGTTCAGACCCGTGTAAAATATTAAAAGGGCACAAGTAAACTCAAAAATCTCACTTTTAGTCATTTCTAGAAGCTTCTGGAAGGAATCTTCTGGTGGCAAGTCCGCTCTTTTCAGGTTCATGTATCCCATGCCTTAACGAGCTAACCCCTTGATGTAAGGAGCTTATCCCTTTGAAGGAGGATTTTATCCCTTCATAGGTGAAACTGTAACCTCCACTTTTTCACTATAAAAAGAGGCATAGGGCAGCCTCAAAGGGTTACTAGACAATTGAAGAGTTCAAATTTTAGTATTATTTGAGGTAAAGTGCTGTTGGAACTTAGACTCCTTTAGCTGAGATTTTATGAGGAAATATTACATACCTGTGTGTATCTTGGTTAGAAGAGTGCAAGGCTCGTCAGAGTAAAGGAAATTCCTGCTTCGGACCCTGGGAAGACCTGTTCAACATCAAGGATGAAAAGGTTGTAAGGTTCTTCTACTATTTCAAAGTTAATACAAATAAGTTTGTTTTTCTCAATAAGTTGTCAATTGATTGTTTATTTTATGGATTCCTTGATCACCATAATAGATATGATTTATGAATATATGCTATGCAGGTGCTACTTGATGTTTTTTTGTTTGTGATTGCAGATCTTCAAAGATAACTCTTTCGTGAGATTGAAGGATGACTACTACAAACAAGTGTTGGATCAAGGTAGGATCGTAACACCTTTGTAGAATTTACTTATATAAATTGTGATATATCTAGATAAAGATAGATTTAATTTTTTTTTTGTTGCTAGACTATCTTCTGATACTAGGGAGATCGGTCTTGTTTGCAAGATCAATTTATCCGGCCAACAAATTGGCGACTCCACTGGGGAAAGAATTTGATTTTTGGTTTTTATTTTATGTTGACTTGAGAAAATGTTTTTTTTCCTGGTTTTTGATTGATGTATATTGTCTTGGGTAGCTTAGTTTTACTTTGCTTTCAAAAGTTTTAAGAATTTTTTTTGTTTTTCTTGAATTTTTTTGGGGACCGCACTTTGTCTCCACACACAGTGCGAGCATCTCCGCACTTTTCTTTAAGTAACCAGTGCAGGACCACACCTGTTTGCTCTGGGGCCTGCGGACCCTGTCAAATTTTTTGAAAAAATTAAAATTTCCTTTTCAGGCTTAGTCTAGATTTAATTTAGGATTCTTAGCATCTACCCAGATCTGTATTTTTCTGTCAAAAAGCCTTTTTTATGAGTTTCTTTCAGCAAATTTTTGATCTCATCAATCTCCGTTAAGTTAATTGGGTGTTTTGAGTATCTTTTTTGAGAAATTATTAATTTTATTTCCTTTGGTCATTACTTGGTGGTTTGTCTCAGTGTTTTCACAATTTTTCATTTTTTGCTTTTGTTTTTGCGAAAAAGGTTCCCCCTCATTCGCCGGGGGGGCTAAATTGTGTATGAGTATTAATCGCCTTTGAGTATTTTTATTTTTGATCTTTGGAACTCTCACCCAATTTTCTTTACTTACACTTGATTGGTTCTTAGATTACATTAGAATCATCTTGTGTTTGAGAATTCTCTTGCATAGATCACATTTGCATAATTAGAATTCTGATTTTCAGAATATGGAATTGACTAGCATTAGTTTTTCTTGATGAAATTAGTGCATTAGAGAATTTGTTATATTTTCTCTTATTGATCAATTTTTTTCATTATTGAAAGTGAATGGAAACGCTCTCCCTACTTTAGTTAAGATTCATCGAATTGAAAAGATTACATTATCATATTCGATTGCATTCAGTTTTGGTTCGGGTCATAACACCATTGGTTTCATATCCATTTACCCTTTGAGTAATAACAACCCAAATAACATAGCGCTTAATTAAAATTCATCTAGTAATTTTTACATTTTTAGGGATCTTTCCACCAATCTAGCTTAGGATTAGTGCTTTGGAATAGGTTGTAGTTAACTTTCCAAAGAATCTAAAACAAACAAGTAGTCGATATTGTGGTAGGAAAAATTCCAATTGTAGCATGTATGCTCTGGGAAGCTCCTCTTAAAGGAGTCAAGCATGAGATCATATTTGAACCAGTGAGGTAATCAATCCTTCCTCATTGGGAATGATAGCAGATATACACGTATTAACAATGGTAAACCTCAGATTGACCATTGTCGAGGAGCCTAGGGTCACTTGTCGGTAAAACTTGGATTATGTCAAGGAGCCTTCAAGGGGATTGAGCTTTGTTACTCTGCCCTTGCATGTGTGTTAGATCGTAGACTATTCCCCCAGGTATATTTGTTTCTGTTGGTAAACTTAGTAGCCATAATATATAGGATTATTTCCCAAGGTGACGGTGGAGGGAAGATCCCACTGTACCTGGAGCAGACGTCGACTAGACTCACTTAGACTCTCTAGAGGGTTATCTTCACTCGAGATGGCATAGTGGAGAAACTTGCACCGGTTTGTTTCATTAAGAAAGTTGTCGGGGTAACTGTTCCAACCTTCATTTCTACATTAAAATTCTACGATGTTGGATTTCATCACCAACTAGTGTTTTTAGTGTGGGAATCTACTATTTGTGTGTGGTTTGACTCTTAGATTTGATAGCGTGTGTTAATTTGTTTGTTTTTACTTTTAGAGACCATAGATTTGAATTGTGAATTTTAATTTTTAGGTGTTAATTATGAATTGTTAATTTTAGTTTTAAAATTGTTAATAAAATTCACTGAAGCTGAATATAATGGCAATTGTTCCATAATTTACCAACCAAGGAACCCCTCTTAACGAGAATCCTAGTACTTTTCCTTGCTTGGGAAATGTTGGTCCTCCTTATATGGCTACTTTGTCATTACCTAGATTTACAATAGGTTTACCAATATGGTTATTTTCAACTTCGTTGGCCTCGAATACTCCAATTTTTCCACCTCAATTAGATGATTCACCTCAACAGAGTTCACCATATCAACATCACCAACCTTCTTCGCCAAATATGTCTTCCTCCCTTTCTTCCTCTTCGCTTGGTAAAAGCCTTGACACTAGTAACCAGTTGACTAAGAAGAAGAAGAAAGGGAAGAAGAAGAAGAAGAAGAAGCAAGATAAGAAAGAAGTCAACCAACCAACCATGGTTGTAAATGTTAGTAGTGTTGAGGAAACCTCCAACATGCATCGTAAACCCAAATACCCTTGCAGGCTCTGTATGGGTGACCACTTCCTTATCCATTGTCCCGGTATTCCAAAGGTCTTGGAAGTATGGTCAGAAAAATCCCATCAAATTTCCGTTGATCCATCAACCAGTGATAGTCAGGTTCCTAGGAAAAAGGGTAAAGTTAGGTTTCCTTGTAAGTTATGCAAAGGGAGTCATCAAACTCACATGTTCCCTCACATGGATGAAGCCTCAAAATTGTTTGAAAACCTTACTGTTCCATAGCAAGAACTTCCAACTGGTTACCGTCAAATTTCTCCCAACCTACTGTCAACTAACGAAGTGAATGATCCAATTCCAAGTACAGTCAATCCCACTCTTCCATTGGAGAGTGAAACTCATATCACTCAGGTTGATGATCCATTAGTTGATCAAGTGGTCGACTTAATTTCACATTTGGTCGATCCCACTCTCCCTGAAGAGAGTGAACTTCATATTGCTCAGGTTCTTCTTGTTACATCAGATTATTCTACGCCAGAGGGAATTTCACCTGTTTCTACAAAACCCCCTCCAAGTACTGAGGTCTTTTCCTTTGACTGGAATAGACTGATAGAACCTCGTCTGCCTTCCTCCATCCCTTTCCAAATAATTATGAAGGCTAGTGGTAGGATCATATGCCCCACACATGTAGATGAAGGTGCTTCTGTTAGTATTTTATCCTCAAATTCTTGGAAAGCTTTGGGTTCCCATCAGCTTGTGCTTGTTACGTAGAATTTGAAAGCTTTTAACATAACCATTAGTGAACCTTTACGGATCCTTCCTAAGTTTTCTATTACTTTGGAAGGTAAAATTGTCTGTATTGATCTTATGGTAGTTCGACGCCCCTTGGATTTCAATTTACTCCTTGGGTGAGACTATGTTTATGCAATGAAAGTTGTCATATCGACACTCTTCCGCATGATGTATTTCCCTCACAATGGAAATATTGTGACTGTAGACCAGCTTTCATCTCCTAGTCTTGATTCGACTACCAATAATCTGACACCCCTAAATGTTCCTGATAAGAAAGTGGTATCTACCCCGCCACGAGTTAATTATGTGGCAACTAGTCCCATGTTTTCAGTTACCGATGTAAGTGAGCCTCTCACTGTTTTCTTGACTTTGTATGACGTAGATCCGGTAATTGACATGGAAAACTCTATGGGATTATTTGAACGCATTGTTCTTATTCCTTTTGATTCCCTTGACATGTGTTCCTTCCAGAGAACTGTTCTTCCATCTGATGAAGACCTCTTGGAAGCCATGATCGAGATGCGTCCCTTGACATGTGTTTCTTCTATTTGGAAGCTATGATCAAGAAGTCCTGTGAGGAGATTTCCTTTTACTGTGTCAAGCTCTTTAAAAAAATGAATCAGTGAGTGTGAGGATAGTTCCTTTTACTGTGTCAACCTCATTAAAAAATGAATCAGTTAGTCAAGAGGAAAGTTCCTTTTACTGTGTCAACCTCGTTTAAAAAATGAATCAGTGGGCTATGAGGACAATTCTTTTCCTGTGTCAACCTCATTAAAAAATGAATCAGTAGGTTATATAGGTAGATTGTAGAGAGTAGGTATGAGGACAGTTCTTCTCCTATGTCAACCTCATTAAAAAATGAATCAGTTGATCAGAGGATAGTTCTTGTTACTGAGTCAACCTCGTTAAAAAATGAATCAGGTATGAGGACAGTTCTTTTCCTGTGTCAACCTCATTAAAAAATGAATCAGTAGGTAGATTGTATAGAGTAGATTAATAGATTAGAAATAAGTAGTTCCTGAGAATGGTTCCTGTTACTTAGTCAACCTCGTAAAAAAATGAATCAGGTATGAGGAAAGTTCCTTTTACTATGTCAACCTCATTAAAAATGAATCAGTGGATCAAGAGGAAAGTTCCTTTGACTGTGTCAACCTCGTTAAAAAATGAAACATGTAGGTGAGGATAGTTCCTGTTACTATTTCAACCTCATTAAAAAATGAAACATGTTGCCATGAACATAGTTCTTTTCCTGTGTCAAGCTCATTAAAAAATGAAAGAAATCCTCCCCTAATTGAGTCGAGTCTTTGAATAGATCTCATAAATATTAAGTCATATATTTAGGTTAGTTATTTCAGTTTTTGCATAATTTTCTTATAGTTTTAGGTTGGGTCCTTCATATGATCTCGTAAATAAACCTTCATTCCATCTAGCTATTAATTACCAGTAGTCTACTTATTTGAATGAAATGAAGCTGGGGCGGCATGCGCTCTAGCAGTTACGCTTGGGGGGCATTCAAACTTATCTCAAGCAAATTTTTCCTACGTTTCAAGCTTGTGTAAAAATGAAACCACTCTGAAGCATAGTTTTTCTCTGTTTCAAGCTTTTGTAAAAATGAAACCTATCTCGAGTCCATTTCGGTTATTATTTTCAAGACTCGTTAAACTCATGAAAATCCTGAGATTATTTTGCTATCTTTCATTCTCCTAAAACACATGAAAATGCCTAGTTCTTTCCGTCTTTTCCTACTCATAAATTAAATTGAAAGTCGACCACATGAGTACATTTTTATCACTTTTCAAACTCATTAAAATTTACAGAAAAAGTGAAACTACTGAGTATACTTTTATCACTTTTTTGGACTCTTGAAAATTACGAAAAAGCGAAACCTTGGAGTCCTCTTTTAAGCCCTTTTCAGACTCTCTAAAATTGAAAAGATCACCGAGTACTTGACTATTCGAACTTGTTAAAGTAAATGAACGGTTGTCCCTTCAGTATAAGTTTACCCCTTTTCCGGACTGAAATGGACTATTTACGAAAAAAGTATACGTTGACTAATCATGGTCAATACAGTTCTCTCTTGCATCATTTTATCCTTTTTCGGGCCTGAGAGACTAAATTTACGAAAAAGTACACCCATGGAGCTTTCTTAAGCTTTTTCTTCTGACTCCATAAAATTGAAAAACACCGAGTTTCTCCTATACTGGACTCGTTAAAATTTAACAGTAAAGGACCTGTTCAATTTGAAGCAGGAACAAACCACTCTTTCTTAGGGTTCAAATTTTAAACTAAGTTGGACTCATCCGAAGGATGAGCTTATAAAAAAGAAAATGTTATCCTCCTCAAGCTTGTCAAAAATAAAGAGGTACTTGCCAGAAATGGTGGGGGAAAAGAGAGAAAAATGAACCTGTTTGTAACATTTTGATTTTTGGAAAACCGTTAACCACTCTTGAACACGACACTTTTGGTCACTTGGGTTGGGAAATCCTTTGCCTATCAGTTAATCAAACCACATTGAAGGTCTTTGGCCAGTTTATGGGTATTAGCTTAGGGAAATTGTCACCAAACCATCTGTAGTGTGGTTATGTGTTCAAGAGGATAGTCAAACAAAGCATTCATATGCAAACATTTGTCTCCATTCACGTTTACCATCCCGGAGTCAGTCCTTGCAAAAAATTTTCTTCAAAACTTGATCTATGGTTTCGTGTCGTGAGCTTGATTATGACAGATCACTTTCTATCAACGACAGCTCATCATCTAGGAAGTTGATCTAGAATTCGTCAATACCTTGGAATCTACATGCCTTAATAGCAGGTTTCTCACCTTCGAAAATAGGTTACATCATTGACCTTCGATCGAATGATTCTGTGAGATGTTCGACTTCATATCACTTATTCACATTTCATGGATTTTACTGAGTACTTTGAGAGCCATTGTCATTACTGGTGGTTACTGTCACACATGTTAACAGTTCACATTATTGACTGGTAATCATGTGGTTTCTACCATGTTCGACTTCGACACATTTAATCGCATGGATATAATCATACTAGTTCGAGAAGCAGAAATCAAGACCCTGGATCTAGTTTCCACCATCCAGGCTGCGAGGAGTTTTATTATTCATAATGAAATAGAATATTCATTAAAAATGGCTACATCCATGCTATTTCTACACTACTGATGTAATATTAAATCATTCATGTATCAAAATATTTTAAATCAGTTTTTCTATTTAGTTTTGATCTGAGTATGGGAATGCCTACCTCAGCGATGATATGTCTACATATATATAATTTTCATTGAATGTTTTTATAGGTTCTGACTGGGGTGTCCACAGGATGATCCTTGAAATGATAAAGTACTTCACTCTTCATACATGACAGAATCTATCTTCATCTATTACAGACTTTACACTTTAGGGGGCAATCTGTTACACTGAAAATTGTCACCTTGACATTTCGTTGTCTGTATGAGCTCATTATCACTCATACTTTCTTCTTTTGCAAGTCTAGAAAACATCAGTTCCTCATATCAAGCCTTGAAAATAAGAGAAAAGATCTCAAAAGTCTCTAAAACTCTAGTATCGCATTTTCTCTTTGTCTTACGTGTGGTCCTGCACCTAATGGTCATGTCCCCTGCGTACCTGACCGCACTTTCTCTTTTTTAAGGGTGCAGATCCCTGTAAAATATTAAAAGGGCACAAGTAAACTCAAAAATATCACTTTTAGTCATTTCTAGAAGCTTCTGGAAGGAATTTTGCGGTGGCAAGTCCGCTCTTTTCAGGTTCATGTATCCCATGCCTTAAGGAGCTAACCCCTTGATGTAAGGAGCTTATCCCTTTGAAGGAGGATTTTATCCCTTCATAGGTGGAACTGTAACCTCCTTTTTTGCACTATAAAAAGAGGCATAGGGTAGCCTCAAAGGGTTACTAGACAATTGAAGAGTTCAAGTTTTAGTATTATTTGAGGTAAAGTGTTGTTGGAACTTAGACTCCTTTAGCTGAGATTTTATGAGGAAATATTACATACCTATGTGTATCTTGGTTAGAAGAGTGCAAGGTTTGTCAGAGTAAAGGAAATTCCTACTTCGGACCCCGGGAAGACCTGTTCAACATCAAGGCTGAAAAGGTTGTAAGGTTCTTCTACTATTTAAAAGTTAATACGAATACGTTTGTTTTTCTCAATAAGATGTCAATTGATTGTTTATTTTATGGATTCCTTGATCTCCATAATAGATATGATTATGAATATATGCTATGTAGGTGCTATTTGATGTTTGTTTTTTTTTTATTGTATATTTTCAGAGATAACTCTTTCGGGCGACTGAAGGATGACTACTACAAATAAGCATTGGATCAAGGTAGGATCATAACACCTTTGTAGCATTTACTTATAAATCGTGATATATCTAGAGAAAGATATATTTAATTGTCTGTTTGTTGCTAGACTATCTTCTAATACTAGGGAGATCGGTCTTGTTCGCAAGATCGATTTATCTGGCCAACACTAGGGCCATGTCTCAATACAAACCACCAATCCCTATACAACACATCTGGGTAAAAAAACACCTGGTTGCGGTGTTTGGGGAAAAAATAGGGCTCCTTAGCTTCATCCCACACCTTTAGAGAGTTCATACATATCAGCCTACTACCATAATATTCCTTTACAATATTCTGACCAAAGGTGTCCCACCACTTCCACCTAAAAATAACACATTGGAAAGAAGAGAAATCCACTCCAATGATCTCTTGTATCTGTCTGATGTAACCTAACATCCATCGTACTAGGTTTTGATCACTATGGCTAGCTAGACTAGATTGATCGAAGTCGACTTCCACTCCATAGTCTTGTGTCATGTGTCCATCATCAGCATTTTCTTTGCGAAAATGGTTTCCATATGCCCACATAGATGGGAACAAATTAACCTAGAAAAAGCTAAAAAATCATAGTTTTATGTGTCTTGTAATAACCCAACTGTTAAAATATGAAATATAGATGTACATAATTAACCTATGTGTTAAAATGTACATAAATAGGTTATTACTGAGTGGGTGCACCTAATCCCTACGTTTAGTGCATCCTCTTCAGCACAAGGGTAACGACCAGTTGCATCGTATTTCTCTCTCACTTGGTCAGCAACCCAACTATTGCTGCATATTTTTGGCAATTTTCTTTTAAAATGTGACCCACTATTGTGTCACTTCAGAATTGTAAAGAATGAATTTATTGATTGCTCCAATTTCTGCATTCGATGATGAAATATATCCGACACATAGTACATATGAGATAAAAATATACATTATATCAAAGTTCAATATGAATATTTACTTTGTTTAAATTTGATAAATTAGAAGTCGCTTAATCTTTACCAAGCATCATTTTCCATTCGTTTGGAGCAGCTCTCGTTCTCTTTTTTCTTCATCCCTTTCATCGTCCAAAATCACCGCACCTGGTTTTTTGTCGATCTGCTTCATGTACTCACTCACATAATAGAAATATTCATACGATATCTACCCCTCTGTCATAGACCCGTCGGGTTTTTGCCTTTGTAAAAAAAAAACCTTTCAATTTCTCCATGTACCTCTCTAAGAACAACATCCAACGACAAGAAACCACCCCAACTAATTCAACCTCATCTACTAGGTCGATTAGAAGATGAACCTGCAAGTCCATGAAACTTGTCGATAGTTCCTTCTCAAACATACAAACAATCTCAACTATATCTTGAAGCCACCATGGAATGATATCCACATGAATCTCCTTTGACATGATCCAATGTAAAAATGTAGATAATTTAGATATGGCACATCTTAGGTCTTGGGTGAATTCATGTTTCACACACCCACACAAAAACAAAGGATAATGACACTACAAAGTTATAAACATATGAAATAATATAAAAAATTATTTATGTTTCATGGTACCTGCATGGGATAAAATTTATTAATATAAAAAATAATAAAATCATGCTTTTGACATTATACATGCTCTTAGAAGATTCAAATGGTCATGCAATTTAAACCCTGACAAATGGTCATCCACGGTGAAGCGACGCCGTAGTGAAGATTGTTTCAGGAAATGTTACCCTAAAGGTCTTGGGTTGATTAAAATTCACAAATCAGGAGCATGTCATTACAATAAGGACTCACTTAACCAAATTTTATGCTAATGACTAGAAAGTACAGGTTGCAGACCTTACCCAGATATCCCTCGGATGTAGTAGATCCCGCAACCCCCTAGATCGGGTGCAAACCCCCTGCAACTCTTTGTGCTCCGAAATCTGTAAATAAACAAATAAGGAACACAAAATCCTAGTTGTACAACATATATATGTTCTAGATGTTATTTAAAAACATGCATGATATCATAAAAACAGTATTAAATGAAAAATTTATGATCATTACACATGTATAAAGATTATTGACACGTAACATCGGGAACAAAATGGTTCTTCTAATATTAATGACATGTACAGTAAAAAAATGTGGAGAGATCACCTGTAATTTTCCACGGCCTTCAAGAATACCATCCTTTGGATCCATCCAGCCCTAACCTCTCAATATTTCTTCCAAGAATAGTGCACAATGGATGTCACATGGGGTGGTGAACATCTCAAGGAAACAAGGGTTTCAAGAAAATATATGGTAAGTGCACGAGGCACGAGAATATATCAAACTTCGATAGGGCTCCAACAACGTATAATATCTATATTTCTCTCTCTCTTCCTTCCTTAGGCCATTCCCTTGAGCGGATTTTATACTCCCTCAAATTATTTTTTGCTTGGGAACAGTTAGGCCACGGGATGGGGTGGTCAAGTTACTGGAACAACCATAAACTTCACCTCTAAATTATCGAAAGTATATATTTTTTAATGTTTAAAAAGGCATATGAGGTTCTCTATTTATGGACTCATGTGTATACGCAGAAAAGTCTGGGGAGAGTCGCATATTGGTTTTAAGGAACTGTTTTTTGAGAAATATGTCCAGGTCTGAAAGGAAGGGTTGCCCAAGGCCAAAGCATAAGTCTGTTGGAAATATGATGCAGAGTGTTGTCCTTGATGGCAACCCACTGAATGAAGATGAAGACATGCGACTGTTGACATGTGTTGTCCTTGATGGCAATCCACCTGATGAAGTTATTCTTGACTTGATGGGCTTGTGTGTACAGAAGGCAGTGAAGAAAAGAAGTCAGCATGTGCTAAATCTATGATAAAAAGAGTATGTCTCAAGGCATACGCGGATATGTCTAAGGGAAGTAGCATATGCATGCGGAAAAGAACGTTCCAAGTCGCGTATGGGCAAAAGCGCTCAAAAAGTGCAAAACCAGGGGTAACCACCATGGTATTGACCCATTGTATTGGGTAATGATTCGTCTAAATGAACCCGTCCAAGAATACCATTGGAAGTAATGTGGTTTTGGGCTCATGGTATTGTTTTGGCTCATGGTATTGAAAAAGGGTAAACCTATATAAGGAGAAGAAATTCATTGTGCAAATCATGAGGGTGGGTGCAAGATGTCTGAGCTTGAATGAATACTTCTCTCTGAAGTAGATCTGAATGGAAAGGGTTACACTTGAATGATAAATCTGAATGTATGATGCACCAATGATCAAGAAGGGGATCTAGATCTGAAATGTACTTATATCTACTAGATCTGATTATGGAAGGCTTAGATCTGAATTGAGGCAAACATCTGTCTGAAGTAAAAGGGTAAATCTGAACTGAATATTTTCCCTGAAGAAGTATGCTGCTCTATAATGATTGAAGATCTATACACTACTTTGCTGCAGAGGAAGCGTGTATATACGCGGCTTCGCTGAAGAGAAAGCGCGTATGCGCACTAAAATATATACAGAGGTATACGCTGGTTTGTGTGGACGGAAGCGCGTATATATGCGACATCAGTGAAAGGAAAGCGTGTATGCAAACTAGGGTTTGCTGAAGTCTGTGGTAAGAAATATCTGATCCATTCTGCTGTGTTACTACTATCTGTATTCTACAGTGCTGAGTTGTCTGTGTCAGTTTGGTTGTATGATTGAGCTTAAAAGTATGGAAAGGGTCCAGTCTAAAAATATGATGAAACGTGGCCTACAAGTTGTGTTCTTTTGAATTTGTTGGATCCAGTGTGAAAATTGATGAAACGTGGTCCAAGGTGGTGCTGAGGGTTGTAGCCTTCAGTCAGGGGGTCGTAGCTCCCTTCCAGGTGAGGCTGGTAAACGAGATCGAGGGGTCGTAGCTCCCTTCCAGGAGAGGCTGGTAAACGAGTCAGGGGGTTGGAGCTCCCTTCCAGGAGAGGCTGGTAAACGAGCGCAGGTGGGTGCCTGCGTGCTGGTCAAGTCTGTGCCAGCACATATGTTGTAAGATGTTTTCTCTATAATAAAATATTGAAGGCTGAGCAACTATAGCGGTGGTTTTCTCCCGACTTGGGTTTCCACCTAAAAATCCTGGTGTTCATGTGTGATGCTTTGTGTGATGGTTTATTCTGTTCTTACTGCACATGTTTACTGTTTATTGAATATCTGATGAATAAATGATGGAATGGTTTAAGTAAAGAATTAATGACATAATTAGTTCTCTGTGTATACGCGAGTTTAATAAAGGGTATCCGCGTATATACGCGAGTCTGATTCAGGAAAGTAGCGTATGGGTTTTGAAGTAAAGAAAAGTAAAAAGTTTTGAATATGCTGTAAATACTGATTCACCCCCCCTCTCAGTATTTTTCCCAACAATTGGTATTAGAGCAGGTTCTTCTGCAGAAGCTTGATCGCTTGAAGAAGATCCGTCGCAATGGGAAGTCAAGAAGGAGTGATGTCTATAAAGCCACCTCTATTCAATGGAAGCAATTTGATATTCTGGAAGGTACGAACAAAAGCATATCTGCAAAGTCTAGGTGCAGATGTATGGGCAATCGTGGAAGAAGGTTATCAATACCCGGTAAGTATTCCTACTGATGCAGCAGAAAGGAAGAAGTATGAAACCAATGCCAAAGCAGTAAATGTCTTGTTAGGAAGCATGTCTCAATCAGAATTTGCTAAAGTGATGCAGCTACATTCAGCAAAAGAAATATGGGACAAAATCATTCTGAGCTATGAAGGAGATACAAAGGTAAAAAATGCAAAACTCCAAACTCTTAGAATTGAATATGAAAATTTGAAGATGCATAGTGATGAAAGTGTTGCCAGTTTCTTCCTTCGTCTAGATGATGTTGTAAATCGAATGAAAAATTTGGGTGAAACCATAACTGATACTACTCTGGTGGAAAAATTCTTAAGATCCTTGACTTCAAAATTTGACTCTAAAGTCTCAGCTATTAAAGAAAGGCAAGATCTGCAAACTCTTACTATTGTTCAATTACATGGTATTCTGACTGCTTTTGAAATGAGACAAGGAGGTCCTTCTCAAATCAGAGAAGCTGCTTTTAAGGTATCTACAAGAGGAAAAGAAAAGGAAGTCGTCAAAGAATCCAGCTACATATCCGATGAAGAAGAAGCGAATTTCGTGAGAAAACTCCAACTAGGAACTGGAAGATTCAAAGCTAAGCTTCCTTTCAAATGTTTTGAGTGTGGAAAAGTTGGTCATTATGCTGCAAAATGTCCTTATAAAGGAAAAGAAGTAGTAAGAAGGAATAAAAACCGATCTAGCTCTAAGAAAAGTTACTATACTAATGAAGACAGTAATGGGTCATCTGATAGTGAGGACGAATGTGAAGAAGATCTTAAAATTCTCATGGCATTTGAACAAAAAGAAGAAAAGGATACTTTTATGGATGCTCTAGAGGAAAATGATTTTCTTGAAGAAAACAATCAACTCAAACTACGCTTAGAATATTATAAAATTCTCTTAGAAGAACAAAAGATAATCAGAGAGACCATTGAAAAGCAGCTTGAAGAAGCAAAGAAACATATTGAAAAATTGGAATGTGAAGTGGTAAGTCAAAGAAAAGAAGTTGAGAAAACAAAAACCTTGAATCTTAGATACTAAAGGATATGAGACCCTAGATGAGATTATCAAGGTACAACGTTCTCCTCTTATAAAGACAGGTCTTGGATATACCGGAGAATCTTCTCAAGCTCCAGCACCAAACTATCTAAAAGCAGCTACAGGTGGTTTACTACATTCAGCAACTCAGCAAGGGAATAAAGGAACTCTACAGGGAAAGCAGGACCATCTCAATTCAAGGAACACTAACAGGGATAGCTTTCAAAGATGCTACACCCAACAGGTAAATTCAAATAGAAGATTCCATGATCGCAGAAATTTCTACTTCAATGGGCAATGTTTCACATGTCACAATTTTGGTCATAAAGTTGTTCAATGTGTTGCATATAAAACCATCATGACAAGAGAAGCAAGAAAGAAAATGTTGGATACTGAACCAAAGAATAATACCTATAACAACTTTTCTCCTCTTCAAAGTGAAGTTGAATGTACTTATTGCAATAACTTTGGCCATGAAGAATCTGAATGTAGGAACAAGATCCAGCCAAAAGAACATGTTCCCTCAAGCTCTAAAGTGTGGAAAAAGAAAGAACCGCCGGTTGAAAATTGTGGGATAGAATTATTTGCAGAAGGTGAAGAAAATCAATGGTACATCGATAGTGGGTGCTCAAGACACATGACAGGTGACAAAAGCAAACTTCATACATATAATTCTTTAGAAAAGGAAAAGAAAGTTACGTTTGGAAATGATACTCCTGCTGTAATTAAAGGAAAAGGGTCAGTATTTCTAAAAGAAAAGGTGAAGGCTAAAGATGTCATGTATGTGGATGGATTAAGGCATAACCTGTCAAGTGTAAGTCAAATGTGTGATCAAGGAACAGAAGTGGTCTTTAGTTCAAAAGGATGTGTGGTTCGTGACCTTGATACAGGTAAAATCATTATAAAAGGAAAAAGAAATCCAAGCAACCTGTATGTACTAAACGGCATAGATCAATGCTACTTGAGCAAGTCTTCAGAAAATTGGCTATGGCATAGAAGGCTGGGGCATCTGAGTTTCTCTCAAATCAACAAAGCAAGCAGACTTCAAGCTGTTCGTGATCTTCCCAATATCAATCTACCAGAAAGTACCATATGCAAATCTTGTCAATTCGGTAAGCAGACTACAGTACGATTTAATGCCAAAGAAGGATCATCAAGTAAGCCTCTTGAACTCATTCATACTGACTTATGTGGACCTATGAAGAAAAAGTCACTACGAGGGGAAGAATACTACATCTTATTTATTGATGATTACTCTAGAATGTGTTGGATCGGGTTCTTGAAACACAAAGATGAAGCATTTGAAAAATTTCTGAGCTTCAAAGCACTGGCTGAAAATGAGTTGGATCTAAAAATAAAGTGTCTTAGATCTGATCGAGGAGGAGAATATACATCAAATGAATTCCTTGAATTTTGTGAACAACATGGCATAAAAAGACAGTTCTCTGTAGCTGGCACTCCACAACAAAATGGTGTAGCAGAAAGAATGAATAGAACAATTCAACAAATGGCTAGAGCTATGCTTGATGACTCTGGAACACCTGGCACTTTCTGGGCAGAAGCAACTGATACAGCAGCAAACATTCACAACAAAGCTCATATTCGGGTAAACAGTGATAAAACTCCATATGAACTCTGGTATGGCAAATCTCCCACTGTAAATCATTTTAGAGTTTTTGGAAGTAAATGCTTTATCAAAAATAATGATGAAAATCTTGGCAAATTTGAACCTAGATCAGATACAGGAATATTTCTTGGTTACCCATCTTCAAGCAAAGCATACAAATGTTATAATGAAAGGCTACAAAAGATTGTTGATTGTATTGATGTCATTATTGATGAGTCTCCTGCAGCTTCTAAAGAAGAAAAACAAACAACAAGAGAAGATGATGATGACTTATGGCCTTCTACTTCAAACATAAATGATATAGACAATGGATCCAACGAAGAACTTGAAAATGATCTATCTGAAAGGGCTCCATCCAGATATGTTCAAAAGAATCATCCTGAATCTCAAATTTTGGGAGACAAGGATTCAGGTATACGAACAAGGAGAACACTTGTGGGATCTTCTAGTCATCAGGCATTTCTATCCACAATTGAACCACAGAATGTCAATCAAGCTAGCAAATATGAATGTTGGAGGCAAGCCATGGATGAAGAACTTGTTCAAATTGAAAAGAATGACACTTGGGATTTGGTACCAAGACCACATGATAAAAATGTCATTGGAACCAAATGGATTTTCAAGAACAAGTTAAATGAGAATGGGGATGTTGTAAGAAACAAAGCTAGATTGGTTTGCAAAGGGTATACTGAACAAGAAGGTATAGACTTTGAAGAAACTTTTGCTCCTGTTGCTAGACTTGAAGCCATAAGAATGTTTCTTGCTTTTTCAAGTTATCAACAAATAAAAGTTTATCAAATGGATGTTAAATCTGCTTTTCTTAATGGTGATCTAGAAGAAGAAGTATATATAGAACAACCGGAAGGATTCATTTTGGGAAATGATGCAAATCTTGTTTGTAGACTTAAAAAGGCTCTATATGGTCTCAAGCAAGCTCCAAGGGCTTGGTATTATCGTCTTGACAAATATCTTCATCAACAAGGATTTTCAAAGGGGTCTGCTGATAGCAACTTATACACAAAAGTTGAAAATGACAAACTATTGATTGTGGTTGTATATGTTGATGACATCATTTTTGGGAGTAACGAAGAATCTATGAGTCAAAAATTTGCCTCTGTCATGCAGTAAGAATTTGAAATGTCTCTTCTTGGGGAACTAACATTCTTTCTTGGCTTGCAAGTGCATCAAGCTGCAGATGGTATATTTCTATCACAAACAAAATATCTTAAGCAAATTCTGAAGAAGTATGGCATGGAAGAATGCAAACTTGTAAGTACACCAATGATAACCGGATGCAGTCTCAGTTCTAATGATGATTCTCCCACAGTGAATCAACCAGAATACAGATCGATGATAGGAAGTCTACTTTATCTCACTGGGACTAGACCAGACATTATGCATGCAGTTGGGATTGTTGGACTATTCCAAGCTAATCCAAAAGAGTCTCACCTTCAGGCTGTTAAAAGAATATTCAAATATCTTCAAGGAACTCAAGACTTTGGTCTATGGTATCCAAAGAATGCTGATCTTCCTCTTCATGCTTACACTGATGCAGATTGGGCTGGAAGTGTTGATCATCGAAAAAGCACTAGTGGTGGTGCATTCTATATGGGGCCCTAGTTAGTATCTTGGTTCAGCAAGAAGCAAAATTCTATTGCCTTATCTACAGCAGAAGCAGAATATGTGGCTGCCGCATCTTGCTGCACTCAACTCCTTTGGATGATGCAGACCTTACAAGATTTTCAAATCAAATGTACTCCTCCTATCCCCATTAAGTGTGACAATACAAGTGCCATCATTATTTCAAAGAATCCTGTTATGCATTCAAAGACCAAGCACATTCCCATCAAGTATCACTTTTTACGTGAACAAGTGCTTGAGCAAACAGTGAAGTTGGAATATGTTCCCTCCAAAGAACAAGTTGCTGATATTTTTACCAAACCTCTGCCTAGGGAAGCGTTCGAGTATCTAAGACAGAATCTGGGAGTGTTCTCTGCCAGTCAAAAGAACAAATCTGCATAAATTTAGGATATTACATTGGATACGCGGGTTTCCTGAAACACAGTCGCGTATATACGCGAGTTCATGCACAGAAAACCGCGTATGTCTAATTGCTGACATTTTTCTGATTGGAGTCAGCATTCTTCAGCACAGCTGCAGTGATGTTTGGTATCTCTGATACTGTTTGGTATCTCTGGTGGTGTTCCAGTTCTCATAATTCTTTTTCTAATGTTTGATAAAGATGCCTTGATGATTTGTTGGTGAAAATGTTCAGGATGCACAAACTAAGGGGGAGCCTTAGTCATATGGAAAGGATACTTGGATGCACAGATTTAGGGGGAGCAGTGACATTGCTGAGTATAATATTGGCATTATGGTGGTTCTGAAATATGTTCTCTTTCTTGAGGACTTCTGGTGTTGGTCTTAAATGGTAATTTTTGTAATTTGTTGAAAAGGTCTTGATGAGACCCATGATGTAAATTTGTTATATTCAGTCATGTAAGGACTTGTCAAAATTGTAAACCCACTTGGTTGGGTAGCTGAGTCAATTTTTGTCAACCCACTTGGTTGGGTAGCTGAGTTGAAATGTGTAAACCCACTTGGTTGGGTACTTGAGTCTCATATGTAAATCCACTTGGATGGATATTTGATGTAAGTATGAGTATTTGGTGATAGGAAGTTCATAGAGTCATGTACTTTATTGAAAAATATGGTTGAAGTTTCAACATGAACTCAGGGGGAGCTTGGTCACTTCAGTACATATTCAGATCTGCAGAATGCTTCTTCCACATGAGGAGAAAAGGGGGAGAGTATGTTGGTTTTGATTCGCCCTTTGCCCTTGATGTCAAAGGGGGAGAGTGACATGGTGTTTAAATGAAGAGAAAGAATGATGTCAAAATGAAGAGAGTGATATGGTGTCATTGTATTCTTAATATACCTATCTGTTGTGGTAACCAAACACCATCGTGGTTGCCATCAAGTCCAAAGGGGGAGATTGTTGGAAATATGATGCAGAGTGTTGTCCTTGATGGCAACCCACTGAATGAAGATGAAGACATGCGACTGTTGACATGTGTTGTCCTTGATGGCAATCCACCTGATGAAGTTATTCTTGACTTGATGGGCTTGTGTGTACAGAAGGCAGTGAAGAAAAGAAGTCAGCATGTGCTAAATCTATGATAAAAAGAGTATGTCTCAAGGCATACGCGGATATGTCTAAGGGAAGTCGCGTATGCACGCGGGAAACAACGTTCCAAGTCGCGTATGGGCAAAAGCGCTCATAAAGTGCAAAACCAGGGGTAACCACCATGGTATTGACCCATTGTATTGGGTAATGATTCGTCTAAATGACCCCGTCCAGGAATACCATCGAAAGTAATGTGGTTTTGGCTCATGGTATTGAAAAAGGGTAAATCTATATAAGGAGAAGAAATTCTTTGTGCAAATCATGAGTGTGGGTGCAAGATGTCTGAGCTTGAATGAATACTTCTCTCTGAAGTAGATCTGAATGGAAAGGGTTACAGTTGAATGATAGATCTGAATGTATGATGCACTAATGATGAAGAAGGGGATCTAGATCTGAAATGTACTTGTATTTGCTAGATCTGATTATGGAAGGCTTAGATCTGAATTGAGGCGAACATCTGTCTGAAGTAAAAGGGTAAATCTGAACTGAATATTTGACCTGAAGAAGTATGCTGCTCTATAATGATTGAAGATCTATACGCTACTTTTCCGCAGAGGAAGCACGTATATACATGGCTTCGCTGAAGAGAAAGCGCGTATGCGCACTGAAATATATACAGAGGTATATGCTGGTTTGTCTGGACGGAAGCACGTATATACGCGACATCAGTGAAAGGAAAGTGCGTATGCAAACTAGGGTTTGCTGAAGTCTGTGGTAAGAAATATCTGATCCATTCTGCTGTGTTACTACTATCTGTATTCTACAGTGCTGAGTTGTCTGTGTCAGTTTGGTTGTATGATTGAGCTTAAAAGTATGGAAAGGGTCCAGTCTAAAAATATGATGAAACGTGGCCTACAAGTTGTGTTCTTTCGAATTTGTTGGATCCAGTGTGAAAATTGATGAAACGTGGTCCAAGGTGGTGCTGAGGGTTGTAGCCTTCAGTCAGGGGGTCGTAGCTCCCTTCCAGGTGAGGCTGGTAAACAAGATCGGGGGGTCGTAGCTCCCTTCCTGTGAGGCTAGTAACCGGGGGTTGGAGCTCCCTCCAGAGAGGGCCGGGGAAACGAGCCAGGGTGGGATCGTTGGGCCGGTGTGGAGTCCGCACTAAAGACATATGTTGTAAGATGTTTTCTCTATAATAAAATATTGAAGGCTGAGCAACTATAGCAGTGGTTTTCTCCCGACTTAGGTTTCCACCTAAAAATCCTGGTGTTCATGTGTGATGCTTCATGTGATGGTTTATTCTGTTCTTACTGCACATGTTTACTGTTTATTGAATATCTGATGAATAAATAATGGAATGGTTTAAGTAAAGAATTAATGACATAATTAGTTCTCTGTGTATACGCGAGTTTAATAAAGGGTATCCGCGTATATACGCGAGTCTGATTCAGGAAAGTAGCGTATGGGTTTTGAAGTAAAGAAAAGTAAAAAGTTTTGAATACTTATTCAGCCCCCGTCTCAGTATTTTTCCCAACAAAGTCATCAAGTATATGATGGAGATAAATTATGCTATAATAGATGCCCCCTAATATATGAGGTCGTAAGGGGTACATTATGGCCGAAATGTATTATGTGCATAGAAAGAACCTTGCGAGGGCTAGAGCAGACTTGACCATATTTTAGCATGAAAAAAAAACAATGAGAGAGATCAGAAAGATAGCTCATGTCTGAGGCAGGCATACCCATGCGTAGTGAAATAAAATCATGTCTGCATATGAAGTTGTTGACGAGATTTTATGTCCAGACAACAGTAGGGGATCTCCTCGGTAGAAAGTCCCAATTATACCTTAAACCGTTTGGAGTAGGGATCCCGTCCGGGGTGTGGATCTGGCTACCGCTTAAGATGCATTCCCTTCTGGTCTCAAAAGAACCTGATTGAACCTACGGGCACACACTTATTCATAGGATACAAAATACATGATTGATGCATTGAACATGTCCACAACACTATGCGTAGCAAGAGAATAAATAAAACATATACACCCGAAGAGATGCAGTTAACGGCACATATTTGGGGTTATGCTTGTAAGGTATCTGACCACAGAAGAAATAGTTCTTAATGGCAAGATTCCCCTTTACTTCCTAAAAGATAAAACGAAATGCTAATAGACAAAGGTATTAACATCCATTTAGAAAGCGATAAAACTGAACATCATTAACACAAGCATAGATAAACATGATGCATAAATGATGCTATTAAAAAATGCAGTTTCATTAATCATAGGATGTTTTGAAACTGTTCGAGGAATACACACAGTGCTGTCACAGCAAAACACATCATCCGACAAAGGGGTTTTAACAAGTATTCGTATTCATATGCCTAAGAATATGATATTTCAATACAATGCAATGTAGCTCTTGAGTCTCCAAAAAGAAAAGCCTCATTACAAGCTCCCTTAGGAGTATTTATAATGCAGAAACTGCCCTTCGGGCTTCCTTGATCTTTCATCTTCCTGACCGTTGGGCTGCCTTGCGACCTAGTCCTTTTTGCGACCTGGGACTTGAGCCGCTATTGCGACCTGCGACCTGAGCCGCCGTTGCGACCTGTGACCTGAGCTGTCGTTGCGACCTGCGACCTGGATGTTGTTGTGACCTGCGACCTGACTGGGTCGCGGGGTCGCAAGCTATAATAAAATGAGAGAATGCGACCTTGCAACCTTGCGACTAGGTCGCTGGGTCGCGAGGTCGCAAAGGTGAAGAAAATCGAAGGTATGCGACCTTACGACCTTGCTACTAGTTCGCTGGGTCGCGAGGTCGCAAAGGTGAAGAAAACCAAAGGTATGCGACCTTGCGACCTTGCGACTAGGTCGTTGGGTCGCGAGGTCACAAAGGTGAAGAAAATCGAAGGTATGCGACCTTGCGACCTTGTGACTAGGTTGCTGGGTCGCAGGGTCGCAAAAGGTGGAAAAATGAAGATATGCGACCTTGCGACCTTGCGACTAGGTCGCTGGGTCACGGGGTCACAAAAGGTGGAAAAACTAAAGATATGTGACCTCACGACCTTGCGACTAGGTCGCTAGGTCGCGGGGTCGCAAAAGGCGAAAAATCGAAGATATGCGACCTGTTGGGATTTGCGACCTGGGGCAACGTGCGACCTGGGGTTTTATCCTTCTGCATTTGTCTTTCAAAGATATCATAACCTTGCTCTCCGAAGGCCTGGCTTAGCCCTCGCCATGTGAGACAGCAGCCTGTATCTACCGGCGGTGTTATTTATGCATTAAGGGAATTTGCATGAAATTATATGTTACCTGCAAAAAAACAGAATCAATCAACATAGTCCCTTTTCTTCTCATATAATTTGTAGATAAATAAATTTATATTGGCCCTGTACATACATATAATTATCCACGAATTTTAGGGAATCAAAACAAAAAATGCAATAATCTATCACAGCTAAAATCAGTTGGACCCCTGTGTGGTCAAATGTTGCGCCATTTTGTCATCAGGGAGAATGGCTCAAGTGGGTTTTCTCGGTGCCCTTCGAACAGCTTGTCTTTGTGGTGGCAAGTCAGGTTATAAGTAGACCAACACCATTGCTACGCTATGTCCAGTCTTCCAAAGGAAATCTAATCACATTAATCTGCTGGACCGATTTAACATCGAACCCTAAGCCTCCTTGAATCATCATCTTCGTCATAATTTCCAAGGTGGGACTCTTGTGCTTGCAACAGAGCATTTCACATCTGCTGTATCGGAGATACGTCTTGTATTCGTTGTTGCACTGGTTAAGATGAGCATTTCGTTTCTCTTGGAGGATCTATATCCTACGGCAATGGCAGAAATGATATAGCTGAATCCGTATGCAATTCAAACATGCATTAAAATGAGAGCATGCAGCTTCGAATACCAATTTTGGTCGTGCAATTTGATCCCACCTCCAGAAAATAGATCTATCATTCTGCAAGGCAAATGATACATGGTTTCTATTCCTCTGAGTCCAAAAGCACGCGCGCGACCTCACTGTCTCGAAGGCTGCCTCAGAGATGACTCGCAGGTCGACTGTGCTTACCACATATGTGGAGGATTCTTCATTTTTCTATGGGTCTAGAATAAAACGAAAGATTTATCTGCCCTGGAAAAGTGAGGGTTAGTGAATCGATATCCTGCTAACATGTGTGTTGTTAAGGCTTTTCTGCGAACGGATTATGGACAATTTCACTTCTGTGGTGAGCAACGCACTGCATGAAATTGACTTGGGACATGTGATTTGGTTTTCCAGCGCCTTTGAACAAAGTAACAGCACACGCTTAGGAATTATCGGAAACTGAGCTTTGTGAAGACAGCTCGGCATGGTTAGTAATGGCAATATTGAAAAATAAGATCCCCACGAATATGTAGCTATAACGTTTTTCTGAATGTGACCAGCACAGGTTATTAATAGTAGATTTGCAGCGTGATCGTCTCCTGGAATATTGTTGTCAAGGCCGCAACAATCAGATCTTATCTGCCTTTCTGAAATGTAGTGCAGCATGCCTTTTATGGCGCTGAATTCTTGGCTCACGACTACAATTTGTAATGCATTTGCCTTCAGTATCGATAAGATTTCATACTTACTCAAAACGCGAGGTCCTTTTGTGATTTTGCCACATAAATTTGGGATAGCCACATGGAAAAATCCACCTTGCGGTTTTTGATTGTCGACATACCAATATTACAACGTTGCCACTGTAGAACGTAAATTTTGACCATCATTATCTCCGCTTTAACGTTCACCATAATTCCAGTCTCCACCGGCGCCATGCTCGCATGATATCATATATTCATTACGATGTTGGGGCTTCACAAAATCTGGCCGTTATATGTATATGCTGTGCATGTCTATTATAGATTGAAAACCCGACATCGGACATGTAGCTCCATGCAATGCTTTAGATGGTTATGCTTGCCACCTCACATGGTTTTGAAACGTATGTTTCAACGTAAGTTGTTTGACCGTCAACCCTGCCCTGTTTTAACCATAAATGTCACAATGCTGTGGTGGGTTAGTTATGATGTTTCGCTCCCATATATCTATTCCAACGTTGAAACCTCAACATACACTATGGTTTTGATAGCATATGGGTTTGTGCCTTGGTGTAAATTTGCAATGCAACCTTGGTCCATGAATGCACGCCCACTTGCAATGGTTTCTCAAAGTTCTGCTCCAACGATCTCCAACGTAGAGTCGACCAACGTGTCCATGCAGTTTCGTTCCACCTTTTATCATGAGGTTGGACCGCTATATAACATAGGTTATCAAACATTTGCGCCTTAATTATAAAGTTGGACTGCAGTATACATATATATTTGCACTCAAACAAAAACTACCATCGAACATTTATCCCCATGCAACGTAAATATGGTACATTTGACTCCATGCAATGTCATTGGACCATTGAAAATATATATATATACGTCTGTTCCCAAATATTTACCATAGGACGAAAACTCGCCTTCGACCTTTTCGTCCATTTGTAATGCACCATACGTTCCAAAAGGTTAGTCATAACATCCCGTTCCCTGCTTTAACATAAACTTTGGCCATTATATGTATACGTTCCAAATGTTTCATGATAGATTGAAACCCACCATTGGAACGTTTGACTTCATGTTTAAAAAAAACACCTTTTGCCCACATATTTCATATCTCCTCTAAAGAATAAAACTCCGCCTCACCCTTTAAATCTAGGTTTCGATATTTGAGTTCATTTGTAGTGTTTTCATGATATCGTTCCTTTAACCTTATATGGTTTTAAAACCATATGGTTGGCGCCTTGGTTTTATATACAACATAACTTAGACCGATCGAATGTGTGCCAATTCATAATGTCTTGACATGGTTTTGCTTCGCCATTTCTTATGGCTTTGAACCCATATGATTTTACCTTGGTTAAGTTGTATAACATCATAAATTTTTCATCCACCGTGTAGCTTGGATTTAACCATAATTTCCCCTTGTCCCCAATTTTCCAGAGTTGCCCACACAACTCAAAATGATTGTTGGTTCAACAAATGACTTTTTTGTAAAATTTGTACAATCTCCAAAAAAAAAATGTGCTTCGCCATTACTTGAATTTGGTTTAAATGTGCAACCTAACTTTGCTTCATTGAATGTGCGCTCCTTATAATGTTTTCACATAGTTTTGCTGATGTTAATGAGTCTACGGCCACCTTTGCCTCTAGGTCCACTTACACCCAAACCACTTTGTGTTCTTCGCCCAAAGTAAATGAGAGACCCCAGAATCAATAATATAGATGCACATCTCAACAACTCTTGATACTAGACCATTTCTGAAACATATGTCACAGGAACATAATCATGAGGACCAATACCCAACGCTTCTTGTGCGTCTTCCAACTTCTGCTCAAAGGATTCAACACCTCCAATAGTAAAAGAATACTTATGTTGGCTGGCACCCTCAGAGGAAGGTCTGCCTGACATGCATCTTTACATCACTGCTTTCACTTTGGGTAGAATCATTTGGTGGATTTCAAACATAACTTTAGCTAGAGATTCGTTTGAAACCACAAGCCCTGGTTCTTTAATCTCTTCAGATGCAAGAGGCTTAATCTTATTTCTCTCGGTGCCATGACAATCATTGATGAGTTGATTAGTCGTGGGATGGACCTGTAAAATCAACATAACATTAATTAGTTCACAGTTATTCTTTGCGAATAGTGCCCCTAGATAAAACGTATGAGATTAAAGAGTTTAAAATATGCATTCATTCAACATGCTTAATGACCCATGGCGGGAGGGTCTTTAATTGTCAATAAACAAAAGGTTTCCATTCAAACGTATGCATGGAAATCTTATTACACATGGCGTGACTGCGATAAGAATGTTTTAGTGTACGCTAGATGATCCTTCCCACATATGGCGTGATTGCAGCGACAACATCAAGTCATGGTGATGAGATAACTCGTGAGCGGTTGGGGATAGGTCGGCGGGATGTTGTTGACTACAGGTCAGGTGAAATACTTTAACGCCTAGGCGAGCAGAGGGGGAACCCGAAATTCTAAATATACCCAGAATTTTGGGTGGTGTTGTAGCAGCTACAACAAATGGCGAACTACTGGTAGAATCCAGCATCTCTGTCAATAGTCCACAATATTCTGAGTCCGGATAATGATGCAAGGGAATATTGAACAAGTTCCGCGGGTACCATTTGTATTACATTTTCCCTTTACAGGTATGCCTAATCCTTGTGCCTCAGCTGAGTCTCACTAATCAGAACACATTAAAGAGAAATCTCATGGACACCGGTAGCTTGTTGATGATGTGACGAGCAAGGCAGTGGGCTTATTATTTTCAGGATTTTTTAAAGTAAGTTTCTGGTGTTGCTCCGCTGCCAGCAGGCCTGGACAGTACCCCGGCAGAGTCACTTCAAGAAATCACAAACGTTGCTCCGCTGCCAGCGAGCCTGGTCAGTACCTTGGCGGAGTCGTTGCATTACCTCTCTGTGCAGGAAGCCTTTCTCGATCCTTTACCCTTATTTGTTTCATGTTCTTGTAGCACTTATTTTCATGTGCTCGTGGCACTTATTTTCATGGGAGGATGAGGGATCATGACTTATTTTACGAGCATGAGAGGTTGTTTCTTGTTTTACAGAAACTGAAAGATATCCTGATTTGGGTTTGCCCTTGTGCCCAACCTTCACATCCCATTCACCACAATAGGCGCAGCGCGTAGAACAACACATTTAAATGTCCAAGACTATGCTGGGCACAAGGCTTAGGCTTACGGGTATGGGCCATTTCAACTCATCAGGTGTCCCATAGACAACCGACTCGTATCTCCCCAGATAATAAGTTTAGACTCATAGACATCTTGTTGATAATGCGACTTCGATGACTGGTCCTAAGAGAAAGCTGCCTCTTGAGATAGCCACCACAACCTCACACAAAACAATGGGGTTACTGATTCAGCAATCGGGGCAAAACAAGACTGCAAGATGATAGGGTTGCAATGAGGGCTCATGAAGTGGCAGGCGATATGAAAAAAATGATGTGAGGGAGAGAGAGTACGACGCAATGTAATAAGCGAGGCCCAAGGTGCAATGTAACGCCATTTGCGAGAACGATTAACCAGTTGTAGGTGGAAAAGAGGCACACTACAAGCAATGATTATTTATGTAGCAACAAGTAACTGAAAAGGAAATGACAGGAAAATACTTGTAACATGATGATGCCTAAACTATTAATCGCGAACAAAAATAGCAAAACATACTTTTAAACTATGAAGAAAAAATTTGGCAAGTAAACCTAATTGACTTGAAACTAAAAAAAAAATTATTGCAGGTCCTAGCTAGCCTACACCTAAACCCTAGTTTAACTAATGATGCGGTCGGGTTATGTAAAATCAGTTTTCCAGTGCAGCCATCGCATTAGTTCCTGACCTGCAAGAGCAACAATGATCAGGATCAGAGCTAGTATCCAAAAAAGTGCAGCAGCAACAACACTTACCTGAGGAGCAGGTGCAATGGCAAGATGATCATAGATACTTCCCAAAGGACAAGCCAGCGTAGATTGTGCAAGTTGAATCCCACTCTCATCTTGATATGTAGCGATATGTTCTTGAAAATCAACATTTATCAACGACACACATTCATTCATGCACAGTCCTAGGTCTGATGGGCGCTGGGTGAGCCACCGCCTATTTTCAGGCACATCCACTGAATAGGGTTGGTCGATTTGACTGACACTCTTAACATGGTGTTGAGGACCATCATTTTTATGGAATGGAAACAATAAGCAAGTGTCGGGCGAATTATAGATGCATGCGCATCCAAGCGTAGGAACCCTAGTTTTGAAAATCATAGTCCGGGGTTGCTCCTGGGTTTGGTCGAGGGTATCAGGATCTGAATCCACGTTTAGTGGAGCCTGAAATTCCTCACCGCCTTGAAAAAACTCTAGACCTTCGAGCAGAGCGCTTCCCAACTTTGATGGTTGGGCGAGATTAACATGCGAATGGATGTGATCATGCATTATGGTGAGTTGCAGAATGTGAGTGAGCTTTGTATCAATTTGGTCAAATTTTTGAACGCTAACTGACTGATAGATCGATATATCAGATTCTTTAGATTCGCCAAGATAGGGTGGATTTACCGCGGTTTTGCTGGGAGGAGCGTGGTATTTGGGGATCGTCATCTCAGAAACGGTTGGCAGAAGCTGAAGCACTTCGACTTTCTGATGGGTACTTTAAACTTCCCAAAGTGCATCATCGATTGCTGGTGTCTCCATATGGTCAGAAAAAAGATGTGAGTGACAATCCTCAGCGATATGATTGAATATGTTTTCAGATAAGGAGTGATCGCTACAACCATCGATGTGGTCGAGTTGGGCACCTGGCATGTCAGGCTCCCCGAGAATTATCGACTGGGATGGATCAATAAAGAGGACATCTTGAGGTTGCCCAATCAGATAATCGCTCCCATGGATGTCTAAATATTCCGAGTGAGAAAAATTAGATCTAAAAGATTCATCGATTTTGATCTACGATGGTGGAACACCATCTGCGTGATTATGATTGTCGTTGATACCAGTATAAGGAAATTTTGAATGTCTCGAAGAAATTACTGGTGTGCCGGGATCGGGAAACCAACCGGGGAGTAATGAACGAATAGATTGAGTCGCAGGGGCGTTAACCATACGAGGCTTTTCGACCCGCGCATCCGTGTCATTCAGAGAAAATGATGATCTGGTAGACCTTGTAAGGGAATCAACTTTATGCGGGGCAGGAGTCGATTCATAATCCGTATGTGAACCAGATTCATAGTCTGAATGTGAACCATATTCATCATCCAAATCTGAACTAGATTTGTAATCCAAATAAGAACTAGATTCATAATCCGAATGTGAACCAGATTCATAATCCGAATGTGAACCAGATTCATCATCCGAATGTGAATCTGATTCATAATTCGAATTTGAACCAGATTTAGGACTAAGTCCAGGGAGACATCGAGTGGGCTTGGGGTAGGTTTCAGGAGCCACAAGAGATAATGAGCCACTGGGGTGTCTAGATTTGACATGGCACGTGAAAGACTCAAAGTCAGAACAAC
Organism: Pinus albicaulis; assembly: GCA_034641835.2. Lineage (NCBI taxonomy): Eukaryota > Viridiplantae > Streptophyta > Pinopsida > Pinales > Pinaceae > Pinus > Pinus albicaulis. The sequence continues at coordinate 22,356,641 of MU968450.1, forward strand.
TGTTGACTTGCGGGTTGTCATAGGGAACACTAGGCTCAGGTCGGGTTGCTAACTGAAATGGTTCAAGGGAAACAAGAATCGCATACGTGAACTGTTCTCTTAACAACCTCCAATTGACATCCTTTTCAGGGAACTCAAAACAATAATGAACGAATCTGATAGAGAACTCATCTAAAGATTCCTGAGGTTCCATTCTGATGTCGTTTATCTTTAGTAAAACGTTATGAAAATCATACCTGTGAAAAGCTTGTTGTAATTTACTGGCGAGTTGTTCAAATGAGTGGATGGAAGATTCCGGCAAAGTGCAGCACCATTGCTTAGCGCGACCTTCGAGAGTGAGGAAGAAAAGAAAAAAAATGAAACCTTCATTTTCAATTTCGTAACACTCACCAAAGTCGTCGAAATCTAAAAGGTGCTGGGTTATGGGTACCCCATTTTCACCATCAAATTTTAACTGGGACAAGTGATACATAAGTTCATCGGAGATGTAGTATCTAGGCTCATAAAACTACGAAAAACATCTCGAGAGAATTATTTGGGAACGAGCCATTACAGATATGAGATTAACTGCAGGCTCTAAAGGCTCAGCTTGTCATCTGGCCCCCCTTCTGTTAAACCTATGGTCGGAGGTTCAGGCCCTCCTTCTAGCGCCAAATCTGTTGACGGGATTTTATGTTCGGCCAACAGTAGGGGATCTCCCCGGTAGAAAGTCCAAATTAGACCTTAAACCGTTTGGAGTAGGGATCCCGTCCAGGGTGTGGGTCTGGCTATCACTTAAGATGCATTCCCTTCTGGTCTCAAAAGAACTTGATTGAACCTATGGGCACACACTTATTCATAGGATACAAAATACATGATTGATGCATTGAACATGTCCACAACACTATGCGTAGCAAGAGAGTAAATAAAACATATACACCCGAAGAGATACAGTTAACGGCACGTCTTTGGGGTTATGCTTGTAAGGTATCTGACCACAGAAGAAATAGTTCTTAATGGCAAGATTCCCCTTTACTTCCTGAAAGATAAAACAAAATGCTAATAGACAAAGGTATTAACATCCATTTAGAAAGCGATAAAACTGAACATCATTAACACAAGCATAGATAAACATGATGCATAAATGATGTTATTGAAAAATGCAGTTTCATTAATCATAGGATGTTCTGAAACTGTTCGAGGAATACACACAGTGTTGTCACAACAAAACACATCATCCGACAAAGGGGTTTTAAAAAGTATTCATATTCATATGCCTAAGAATATGATCTTTCAATACAATGCAATGTACCTCTTGAGTCTCCAAAAAGAAAAGCCTCATTACAAGCTCCCGTAGGAGTATTTATAATGCAGAAACTGCCCTTCGAGCTTCCTTGATATTTCATCTTCCTAACCGTTGGGCTGCCTTGCGACCTAGTCATTTTTGCGACCTGCGACATGAGCCGCTGTTGCGACCTATGACCTGAGCCACCGTTGCGACCTGCGACCTGAGCCGCCGTTGAGACCTACGACCTGGCTAATGTTGCGACCTGCAACTTGACTGGGTCGTGGGGTCACAAGCTATAATAAAATGAGAGAATGCGACCTTGAGACCTTGCGACTAGGTCGCTGGGTCGCGAGGTTGCAAAGGTGAAGAAAAACGAAGGTATGTGACCTTGCGACCTTGCGACTAGGTCCCTGGTTCGCAAGGTCGCAAAGGTGAAGGAAACCGAAGGTATGCGACCTTGCGACCTTGCGACTAGGTCGCTGGGTCATGAGGTCGCAAAGGTGAAGAAAATCGAAGGTATGCGACCTTGCGACCTTGCGACTAGGTCGCTGGGTCGGAGGGTCGCAAAAGGTGGAAAAATGAAGATATGCGACCTTGCGACCTTGCGACTAGGTCGCTGGGTTGCGGTGTCGCAAAAGGTGGAAAAACCGAAGATATGCGACCTCACGACCTTGCGACTAGGTCGCTAGGTTGCGGGGTCGCAAAAGGAAAAAAATCGAAGATATGCAACCTGTTGGGATTTGCGACTTGGGGCAATGTGCGACCTGGGGTTTTATCCTTCTGCATTTGTCTTTCAAAGATATCATAACCTTGTTCTCCGAAGGCCTGGCTTAGCCCTCACCATGTGAGACAGCAGCCTCTATCTGCCGGCAGTGTTATTTCTGCATTAAGGGAATTTGCATGAAATGATATGTTACCTGCAAGAAAACAGAATCAATCAACATAGTCCCTTTTCTTCTCATATAATTTGCAGATAAATGAATTTATATTAGCCCTGTACATACATATAATTATCCACGAATGTTAGGGAATCAACACAAAAAATGCAATAATCTATCACAGCTAAAATCAGTTGGACCCCTGTGTGGTCAAATGTTGCGCCATCTTGTCATCAGGGAGAATGGCTCAAGTGGGTTTTCTCGGTGCCCTTCGAACAGCTTGTCTTCGTGGTGGCAAGTCAGGTTATAAGTATACCAGCACCATTGCTACGCTATGTCCAGTCTTCCAAAGGAAATCTAATCACATTAATATGCTGGATCGATTTAACATCGAACCCTAAGCCTCCTTGAATCATCATCTTCGTCATAATTTCCAAGGTGGGACTCTTGTGCTTGCAACAGAGCATTTCGCATCTACTGTATCACAGATACGTCCCGTAGTCGTTGTTGCACTGGTTAAGATGAGCATTTCGTTTCTCTTGGAGGATCTATATCCTATGGCAATGGCAGAAATGATACAGCTGAATCCGTATGCAATTCAAACATGCATTAAAATGAGAGCATGCAGCTTCGAATACCAATTTTGGTCGTGCACTTCGATCCCACCTCTAGAAAACAGATCTATCATTCTACAAGGCAAATGATACGTGGTTTCTGTTCCTCTAAGACCAAAAGCACGTGCGCGACCTCACTGTCTCGAAGGCTGCCTCAGAGATGACTTACAGGTCAACTGTGCTTACCACGTATGTGGAGGATTCTTCATTTTTCGATGGGTCTAGAATAAAATGAAAGATTTATCTGTCCCAGAAAAGTGAGGGTTAGTGAACCGATATCCTGCTAACATGTGTGTTGTTAAGGCTTTTCTGCGAATGGATTATGGACAATTTCACTTCTGTGGTGAGCAATGCACTACATGAAATTGACTTGAGACGTGTGATCTGTTTTTCCAGCGCCATTGAACAGAGTAACAGCACACGCTTAGGCATTATCGGAAACTGAGCTTTGTGAAGACAGCTCGGCGTGGTCAGTAATGGAAATATTGAAAAATCAGATCCCCACGAATATGTAGCTATAACGTTTTTCTGAATGTGACTAGCACAGGTTATTAATAGTAGATTCGCAGCGTGATCGTCTCCTGGAATATTGCTGTCAAGGCCGCAACAATCAGATCTTATCCGCCTTTCTGAAATGTAGTGCAACATGCCTTTTATGGCGCTGACTTCTTGGCTCACGACTATAGTTTGTAATGCATTCGCCTTCAGTATCGATAAGCTTTCATACTTACTCAAAACGCGAGGTCCTTTTGTGATTTTGCCGCATAAATTTGGGATAGCCACGTGGAAAACTCCACCTTGCGGTTTTTGACTATTGACATACCAATATCACAACGTTGCCACTGTAGAACATAAATTTTGACCATCATTATCTCCGCTTTAACGTTCACCATAATTCCAGTCTCCACCGGCACCATGCTCGCATGTTATCATATATTCATTACGATGTTGGGGCTTCACAAAATCTGGCCATTATATGTATATGCTGCGCATGTTTATTATAGATTGAAAACCCGGCATCGGACGTGTAGTTCCAGACAATGCTTTAGATGGTTCTGCTTGCCACCTCACATGGTTTTGAAACGTATGTTTCAACGTAAGTTGTTTGACCGTCAACCCTGCCCTGTTTTAACCATAAATGTCACAATGCCGTGGTGGGTTAGTTATGATGTTTCGCTACCATATATCTATTCCAACGTTGAAACCTAAACATACACTATGGTTTTGAAAGCATATGGGTTTGAGCCTTGGTGTAAATTTGCAATGCAACCTTGGCCCATGAATGCGTTCCCACTTGCAACGGTTTCTCAAAGTTCTGCTCCCACGATCTCCGACGTAGAGTCGACCAACGTGTCCATGCATTTCCGTTCCACCTTTTATCGTGAGTTTGGACCGCTATATAACATACGTTATCAAACATTTGCGCCTTAATTATAAAGTTGGACTGCAGTATACATATATATTTGCACTCAAACAAAACCTGCCATCGAACATTTATCCCCATGCAACGTAAATATGGTACGTTTGACTCCATGCAATGTCGTTGGACCATTGAAAATCTATATATACATCTGTTCCCAAATATTTACCATAGGACGAAAACTCACCTTCGACCTTTTCGTCCATTTGTAATGCACCATACGTTCCAAAAGGTTAGTCATAACATCCCGTTCCCTGCTTTAACATAAAATTTGGCCATTATACATTGTATACGTTCCAAATGTTTCATGATAGATTGAAACCCACCATTGTAACGTTTGACTTCATGTTTAAAAAAAACACCTTTTGCCCACATATTTCATATCTCCTCTAAAGAATAAAACTCCGCCTCACCCTTTAAATCTAGGTTTCGATATTTGAGTTCATTTGTAGTGTTTTCATGATATCGTTCCTTTAATCTTATATGGTTTTAAAACCATATGGTTGGCACCTTGGTTTCATATACAACATAACTTAGGCCGATCGAATGTGTGCCAATTCATAATGTCTTGACATGGTTTTTCTCCGCCATTTCTTATGGCTTTGAACCCATATGATTTTACCTTGGTTAAATTGTATAACATCATAAATTTTGCATCCACCGTGTAGCTTGGATTTAACCATAATTGCCCCTTGTCCCCAATTTTCCAGAGTTGCCCACACAACTCAAAATGATTTTTGGTTCAACAAATGACTTTTTTGTAAAATTTGAACAATCTCCAAAAACAAAATGTGCTTCGCCATTACTTGACTTTGGTTTAAATGTGCAACCTAACTTTGCTTCTTTGAATGTGTGCTCCTTATAATGTTTTCACATAGTTTTGCTGATGTTAATGAGTCTATGGCCACCTTTGCCTCTAGGTCCACTTACACCCAAACCACTTTGTGTTCTTCGCCCAAAGTAAATGAGAGACCCCAGAATCAATAATATAGATGCACATCTCAACAACTCTTGATACTAGACCATTTCTGAAACATATGTCACAGGAACATTGGTGGAAAGACCAATACCCAACGCTTCTTGTGCGTCTTCCAACTTCTGCTCAAAGGATTCAACACCTCCAATAGTAAAAGAATACTTATGTTGGCTGGCACCCTCAGAGGAAGGTCCGCCTGACATGCATCTTTACATCATTGGTTTCACTTTGGGTAGAATCATTTGGTGGATTTCGAACATAACTTTAGCTAGAGATTCGTTTGAAACCACAAGCCCAGGTTCTTTAATCTCTTCAGATGCAAGAGGCTTAATCTTATTTCTCTCGGTGCCATGACAATCATTGATGAGTTGATCAGTCGTGGGATGGACCTGTATAATCAACATAACATTAATTAGTTCATAGTTATTCTTTTCGAATGGTGCCCCTAGATAAAACGTATGAGATTAAAGAGTTTAAAATATGCATTCAGTCAACATGCTTAATGACCCACGGCGGGAGGGTCTTTAATTGTCAATACACAAAAGGTTTCCATTCAAACGTATGCATGGAAATCTCATTACACATGGCGCGAATGCGATAAGAATGTTTGAGCGTACGCTAGATGATCCTTCCCACATATGGTGTGATTGCAGCGACAGCATCAAGTCATGGTGATGAGACAACTCGTGAGGGGTTGGGGATAGGTCGGCGGGATGTTGTTGACTACAGGTCAGGTGAAAGACTTTAACGCCTAGGCAAGCAGAGGGGGAACCCGAAATTCTAAATATACCCAGAATTTTTGGTGGTGTTGTAGCAGCTAAAAAATAAGTATAGATTGGATCCAATATGCATACAAGTATAACTGAAATGTAAAGTACATAGTGAATCATCTGATCACTTCCCAAAAGTAAAAATCAAATTCAGGTCCAAGTATGACATATAAAATACTGAGCTATGATGTTTCAATAGATATATGATCACAAAAGTCACAACTGAATCTCCAAGTACCAAATCATAAGTGGTGGAACAAATGGTTCAACACACAAATCGGGAGCCAACATATAAGATGTTGTTGTGATGAAACTACAACATATAAAGGTGGATGGTGTCACTGGCAGAAAAACTAAAGGATTTGTCTAAGTGAACCAAAGCATGTTGATGCAACCTGGGGTCTTCACCGATCACTATGGAACAATTCTACACAATGGGAATAAATGAGCTGAAGTCGACCATGTGATAAATCGATTTATTACCGGTCATTGATTTATATTGTTAACAAATGCGAGACAACCAACCGATAATGATAATGAGGGTAAAGGTACCCTAGTACAATCTAGAAAATGCGAATAAAATAGTTGAATTCAAACACAAATAAAAGTTTCTCCTCACTGTCGATAGCAAAGAGTCTACAGCTGATGACTGCAAACCCTAACTTACTGACAAAAGGACTCTAGACCTTATTCCCAGAGCAATGATTCGGAGTTGATGAGAAAAGATCTACTAGAAGGAAGGCATTAAGGCATCCCACATCATTCCAGTGCGAGTGTAACCCGCAAGAAAATATTTGGAAGGAATTGGATGAATTAGAGTGAAGTAACCAACCTGATTGACGTTTTTGATATGCACAAGATGAAGCTAGCACATGAAAAAAACCCTCTGAACTAAACAATATTGAAAGCTGACAAAGAGGTGAGATATCCACTGATAGGGTCAAATGGAAATCAAGGTATCGCACGAATCCCAGGTGTGATAATGTAAGCTGATGTTGAACACAAGGGAAACCACTCAGTCAAAATCCCATGATGATGATCAAATGTTGAGCACAAGGTCACCTATCAATGATGTGAATAGGACCAGGGTGCAGCTCTAGGTTTAATCTCAGAGAAATATGTCGTAGTTGATAAGAGACAAACCCGCCTGCAAGAAGTCAGTGAAGACCTTCTTAAACTAGCACGAGAAAATGACCAAATATCTGATGTGATAGAAAAAGATACTAACAAGACCGGGAAGGCCGACTAAAAAATGAGTCAAGAGACACTGCGTAAATGCTGACTCGAGTTAACTTCCCATGAACAAAAGCATGACTCATGTTGACTATGGCAGCAAATAATAACTTTGTATAAGTTTGTCATGTAGTACGCATAAACAAACCCTCCATATGATGGGAAGAGATAACCAACCGAGGGAGAACTGACTCATGAAATAAGGTTATGGCTTCTCCTAAGTCAAAAACTAAAACCATCCCAAATGGAGAAAAGACTTAGATTTGTTATGCTTTGTTCAAGGGAAACACAACTAAAATTGTAGCTTCCATCAAATATGGACTCCTGTTCCCACTCTTTTTAAAATATTTAATTTTTTTGTCTTTTTCATATTCAAAGCTTGAAAAAGAATAAAAAAATTCTATAGTACAATGGATAGAACGAGTGTCGTGAAACAAATGCACTAGTTCCTAGGATAGGAACAATCCTATGCTCAATGGAAGGTGGTGAAAACTGGTAAGTGACACTCAAAGGAATGTTCCATCCATGGGTAAATGTGGCAAGTTGCAGAAGCTAAGTGATTTCATGGTTCACTTGTGCATAAAATACATGGTCAAAAGATTGTTGAAACATGAGTCCAAATGAAGCCGGCTAAAGGCCAAGATAAAGAAGTAGTCCATATGCAATGCATTAATACAACTTAACAACATAAGAGAGCCTCTAGGGTAATGGCTAGAAAAATAATAGCGAAGAAGAAGAAGAATGAAGCTTCAACGCATAAGTCATGAAAGGAATAAAGAGAACTCCGAGCCTACATAAATTGTAGCATGGGCAAAAAATTCTAGCGAGGAACTAACTAGGAAGCCCATGTAAAGGATGGCTCTACCACCAAGTCATGATTAAAAAATCGACGAGTGAAATGGGTTAAATACTCATGACATGATGGGATCGACCCTATGGAAAGTATGAAAAATGCAATGGAAAGTGAGTTTCCTAACCTATATGCCAGTTTGAAATTAGATACCTGCCATGACAGGCCAACAGTCATGGATCCGAAGAAAAAACTAGGAAAGTCTTGGATTCAGCAACATGTACTTGAAAAAAATACCTTTCCCAACACTTAGAAGCCAAATGGTTAAACAACCTTAATTAAATTTGAAAAAAAAGCACAAAGTAAATTTGCAAAAAAATTTCAAATTCTGGGCATAAATACACCATTTTACTCACATTTGGATCATTTTCACATTGCAGAAGTGGAGAAGGAGCTTTTGGGGAAAACATTCCTCTTCTTGAATATGAAGAAATCAACCATCAAATCATGCCAAATCGGTCAAGTAAGCTCTAAAATCATCATTTTCATCAATTTCATTCATGTTTAAGGCAAAATTTTGGAAATTTGACTGTAGAAAAGATATTTTTTGTTGAAACCCTCTGCGCATATGTGGGTTCGCGTGGAAAAACCTATGTATCATACATGACTGTGTGCAAACGAGGTCCCGTATGCACAGAGAGAAAATTTAAAACTTCAATCTAATAATCCATTTAATGATTTTTCCTAGGATTTCCATCAGCTGGAGAGAGTGTGAGCATAGTGCAACTAACTATGAGGTGATAGAGGATCAAATTTCCTTATATATTCTCTGAAATTGTGGATTGCTCAAATTTTTGAAAATGCCCAATATTAAAATCAATGTTCATTTGCTTCGAATATTGGTTGATCATTGGGAGCCGCAAGAATATTGTTTCATAATTTATCAGATGCCACTACCTATAGAGGTGGAAGATATATATTTCATTATTGGACTCTCTCAGAGAGGAGACCCAGTAGACTTGCACAGAAAGCTTGTTGGAGGGCTTACCATGGAGGATTATGTCCAAGTCTATTGCGTAGATAATGCACAAAAGGTAGGAACTTAGATTCCTATCAGAGAATTGGAGGATTTATACATGAATATCCTTCTCTTTACCATTGGAAGAGTAGCAGGATCTGCTTCTCTGCATCAGGCTTCATGGACACAAATTAGCATAGCAATGGAATGCCGAATTCATCTCTATGATTGGTGCACAGCCTTGCTGAGCAACATAAAAAAAAAATTGACCTCAATCCGGAAAGAGAATATTAAACATTTTGGGTATGGTACAATCTTGTTGAAATTCTTGTTTGAGAGGGTCCCATGGCTTCAGCCCAAGGTCATCTCAACTATCAGCAACCCAAGAGATCCAAGAATAGCCTGATGAGCAGATTTGGTGAAGAGAATAGGGGGAAGTGAAGTTCCCCGAACCACTTGGGATGATGAGTTATTCCAATGCTGGGAAGAACAAGTTATTGTAGTGGAAGATTATCCCTACGTTGGGATGGAATTTCGTGCAGATCCAGATCTAGTCCTGTAACCCGGTGCAACATGAGGCATAATCGGTTAGATTGCAATTTTTGATTTTTGATTATATGATTTTTATGATTTTTTCAAAGTATGAAAATGAAAAGAAAAAAAAATTGATTAAACTAAATGACTTACAAAATTATGACGATCACAATGTAGACATGGGACCAGTCAGGCCTGAGGGTTACCCAAGGCACAAGCGCTGCAGAGGTGAGGCAAATTTTGAAGACCCTGACAGGACACTCCATGCACTACAGAGGAACTTGGAGAGATTGACTCGCTAGGTGCCTATGGCTGCTATTGAGGAATTACCAGAGGCTATCCAGAGATGGGTGGTCGGAGTACCACGAGACTGGGTGAGGTTATTTCGCTGTGTAGAAACTGCCATTGTGTTCTATAGGAACACAAATGTTGGTCAGGGACCCTAAGAGTAGATTATATATATGATCGGATGACTGTAATATTTTTTTATGATAGACATGATTGGGCATAAGCTCCAATTTTTTAAGACAAGATGGTCAAGATTTTGTATATTTTTGAACACTCCGACTTATATATATATATATTTATATACAGTGATTTATATGATGTGATGACTCAAATGTATGATAATGAATGATGTATTTGATATATATTTGTTTAAAGTATTGAAGAATTAATATGCTAATAAATTGCTTGATTAGCCAATAATTCTTCCATCCAATTGTCAGCTCAAGGAATATGAATGAATGTTATAAATTGAAATGAGAGTTGCAACAAACATTCCCTAAAAAAAAATCGACGTAAAAATGGGTCTCGGACCCAATATGTGTTGTTCAATTGCGAAACCACCAGCTGCGAATCCAAGAAAACTACTAATGAATCAACACCCAAAGATATTGCCTCCGAGAGTAATTTAACTACTTCAGTGTATTCTTCTACGTTATTCAAAGCAATACCAATGCAGACACCTCTTGAAACTAACAACTAACCCGATGGATAATGGAGTACCTAAGCCGCGGAAGCCAAGTTTTGGGTATGTCTACTAGCACCGTTGGCGAAACCAAAGTGACTCATGTCATCCAATGTTACCTACCAAAGTAGATCAAATTCATCAAAATGACACCAAAAATCCAAACTGAGATATGTACAAAAAAAAATATACAACAAATCAAGATGCTAGGCCAAAGCCTAGGCATAATACTTTTTCAAATAGAGCCCATTTATGGGCTCCGCCAACTCATTTCCATCAAAATCAATCAAGGCATAGGCTCCTTTCTTCAGGACCTTTTTGACAATGAAGGGGCCATACCACATAGATTTGAACTTGCGTGCCTCCAAGGCATCCTTCTCTTGGGCATAAACCAAGAAAATGTCACCTTTAAAGAAAACCCTAGGTTTGATCGCCTTATTGTACTGAACTTTTACCCATTTCTTATGTGCCTCATTCATCGTAGCTGCATCTCGATGGTACTCATTGAGATGTTCCAGATGAAGGAGGCATTCTTCAAGATTAGAAGTGTCAGGAAGAAGCTCAACAACTAACTTAAGAGAGGGAATTTTACATTCAATGGGAGAAATAGATTCCAACCCATAAGCCAGTTAAAACAGAGTAAAACCGGTTGTAGTTTTGACTGACATTCGGTATGCCCAAAGTGCAGGATACAACATAATATGCCAATTGGATCTAGCTTTATCAATCATCCGTTGAAGAATTGTCTTCAAGGATTTTTTTACCGCTTCAACTTTCCCATTGGCCTAAGGATAATAAGGAGACAAATGTTCCTGCCGAAAGCCTAATTTCAGAGCCAATTCAGCCATCATGCTATTCTGAAAGTGACTGCCATGGTTAATTAAAATATCTTTGGGAATACCAAAGTGAGAAATGACTTGATTGAAGAGGAAAAGAGCTGTTTTCTCACAGTCATTCCCAACAGTAGGCATAGCCTCAACCCACTTTGTGAAATAGTCTACATGTATTATAATGTACTTGTGACCTTTAGCCAAAGGCGGGTTTCAAGTAATATAATCAATACCCCACTTTGTAAAGGGACCAACAGTGATGAAAGGAAACAATGGAGCTAGATGAGGATGCATATTTCGAGTATAAACCTGACACGGATGACACTTTTTGATTGATTCGATATAATCTTTGAAAATTGAAGACCAAAAGTATCCTGCACGCATGATTTTTTGGGTTGTAGCAAGCCCAAATAAATTACCACCAGAAGATCCATTATGGAAATCATTCAGCACAACCTCATCTTCTTCGAGAGTTAAGCAACATCTAAGGATCAAATTGACTCCGTGATGAATAAAGTGTCACCAATAATCAAATAACTTTTGGCTAAGTGATGTAACTTACGGCGCTCATATTTCGAAAAAGTCGAAGGAATCTTCGTGGTTTGGAGATAAACTATGAGATCACCATACCAAGGATCCTGTGAATAAATGAGAAAAATATGTTCATTAGGAAATGATTTGCCATAAACAATCTTTTCTCCACAGGGCAACTCAGAAATCAATTTTGCAAAAACTAATGATTTCTTGGACTTGGAAAACATAAACTCAAGATCAAATTATTTCAAAATCACAATCCATTGATTTTATTTGCCCCAATCACTGGCCTACTGATAACAAACTGAAATGGATTAACTGCTGCCAAAACATAAGTTTTGCAAAGAAGAATGTAATGACTGAGCCATTGCACAACATGGACAGCTGCTAAAGCAAGCTTCTCTATTATAGAATACCAGAGTTCAGGTCCTACCAAGCCTCGACTAAGGTAGTATATGACATGATCGGAAAGAGAATCATCCTCCTGAACCAGAACCATACCAATGGTAGATTCTGCTGTCGTGAGCTACAAGTGGAAATTCCTGTTATAATTAGGTGGACTTAGTAAAGGAGTAGAGGTCAATGCTTTTTTCAAAGAATTGAATAAGTGTTGAGAAAATTCATCCCAAAATATTGGAACTCCTTTCTTTAATAATCTCATAAATCCCTTCGTAATCTCGACATAATTTATGATAAATCTCCACAGGAAATTAGCTTTTCCTTGCAGACTTTGAATTTGACGAATTGAAGACGTGGGAGGAAACTGAAGTATTTCCTCAACCTTGAAGGGATCTACCTGAATCCCTTCTGTAGACACAATGAAACGCAACAACTGACCAGATGTGACAGTGAAAACACACTTGCTCGGATTCAACCAGATTTTTTAATACTGACATCATTCAAGAACTTGATGAAGATGAGAACGATGGTTAATTATCTTGCGAGAATGAGTAGCTAAATCATCCAAGTACGCCTTGATAATATGTTTGATGTCATGGAAGGCGTAAGACATGGTCTGCTGAAAAGTAACTCCAACATTTTTTAGGCCAAAAGGCATTTTCTTGTAAGCAAAGGTACCCCAAGGACAAATAATGCAGTCTTATGTTGATCTTCAGGACGTATAGTAATTTGATTATATCTAGAGAAACCATCCATGAAGGAGAAAATCGCATTCCCCACACACTCATCGATGATCTTATCTATAAATGGTGTGGGGTAGTTAGCTTTACGATATGATTTATTTAGGTCCCGTAAATCAATGAAAACTCAAATTTTTCCTTGTTTCATGTCCATAAGAACTGGATTTGAAACCCACACAGTCAAAGGAACAGGGTAAATGAAACCTGCCTTAGGCATCTTCTCCACCTGAGCTTTGATAGCTTCTGCCTTCCTAAGGTTGACTGGACGAAGTTGTTTCCTGATAGGCTTAGAATTTTCGTATACCTTGATCTCAAGCTGGACAATAGATGGATCTATACAACACATTTCCTCATAGGATGAAGCAAACACATCATGAAACTCCCGAAAGAGATCAATGTAAGTCTAAATCTCTTCAGGGTAACACTCAGATCCAATGAAGAAATTCTCTATGATATTGGGATCTTTGGGGATGTTCACCATGGTAGTCGGAGAAATAACAACCATGTTCCCTTCAGCAAAAACCTCTGCTGGTGCTAAAGGGTTGAGAACTGGGTGAACAGGACCAGAAGACTGAGGGCTAGGGAAACCTGATTCAACTTAGTGCAAGTCTAGTAGAAAGTAAAATCGATGATGAAAATCATCCCACGGTCTCTCTACACTAGTCATTGCTTCAAGGATGGCCTCTTCAGATGAGCTGAGAGTCCAAGCCGGAGCCACAGCTCCATCCAATTCCTCCAGTGAAAGAGAATATGGAATGGAATCTGGAGAGTCAACAATTGATTTATAATTAATCTTAGTTGCAGACATAGGAAATTCCATTCCACCCACTTGACCTTCTGCTGTAATATCCCAAAATCAAGACATCTCAATAGGCTTGTACTAAAAATGCATTTCCAGACATATATCCAATGAAATAGTGAAATGGACTCTCGGATGTTGTATATTAATCAATTTACAACCTAAATCCAAGAATATCTCTAAAACAAATCAAACTACGTGGGCTAAACAGACTTCCCACACTAGTGTAGCTGAAAATGACTAAAATCCCCAAACACTGCAACACAAGGATTTCTGCATAAAAGTGACTACGCAGTCATAAGAGGGTTTTAACTCAGAAATTAAGGAAACAAATAGATCTTCTCATTTATTAGGTAAAAATTCTGAATAATAGAGATCTAGTCTCCTTATACAAAATACAAGAGAACCCGACAAGGGTTTCTTGTCAAACAATCTGCATACAAAATGTGATATTCAGAAATTTACTAAATAATCACTGCAACACTGAAGAATAAGAGTGTACAAGGATGTAAATATTTCTGATCTTATGTATATCCCTCAAGTGCTTCCTCCCATGAAAGGATGAACCTCCCAATCACAAGGAAACACTGCAACAGAGCCACCAAACCATGCACTGAATGCTGCCTCCAAAATAATGCATTCCCTAGTTGGAACAACACCAGGAATGTATGGGAAATGTGTGTTCTGATACCACTGATCTTAAATCAGTCCTCGATCTCTAAAAATAGGTCCCTCAAATGAAGGGAACCTTCCTCCAATGAGAAAATAGCTCAGAAACCGGGATTCCAATCCCTTCCACTGTTGCACCCTGCAACACTGAATAATCTCCGGAAAAACTATGCTGATGAAGTAGGCTGAAGCTTGGCCTGAAAACTTGATATGTAATGATGAATACAAACTCTTCCAATGAAACTCCTCAAATGGAAGAGGTGGGATTCCTGCTCAGGAACACCCGATGCTAAACAACACTTCTACCCTGCTAAACAACAAGAAGGAGTAAAAGTCTGAGCAGAAAATAATAATGATCTAAAACATGTAGAATAATGCTGCCATCATTTTCCTTATATAAAACATGAGTTTTCTTTCCCTTGGCCCCACTCAATTAGGTCATCTCTATCCAAAGATACATCTCCCTCCAAAACTACGTTATCCTTCCTTGGATTCCTCCTCCTCCACAACTACGTTGTTGACTTAGTCAAAGTGGACTGAATCAACTTGATTATATCCTTGTTCACACATGGAGGTGTTGTATTAAGCTAGAAAGAATGTCCCCTTTCACATTTGGAGTGTTTTTATCCCTCCTTAGGAGACTTATGGGCTTCTCTACCCATTTATTCACTGACTAGAGCCGCTGCTAACTCTAATGTTCCATTTAGCTTTGAGGCTAAAATTTTGGAACATTACAGTCCTCCCCTTCAAAATGTTTTCTTTTCCTCAAGAAAATGTATAGGGAGAGAAAAATTTCTCCCCTCCTCCTCATGTGGCCTCCTATCAATAGCCTCCATCATTGCATCTAGAGAATTTGCAAATAAACTGTCATCCAGTGTTTCCTCCCAAGTTTGCAAAACCAAATGGCCTACATCAATCAAAGATGGAAAGTGTGAATGGAAAATTTATTGTTGTCTTATGGCCTCCACAAAGTAGGAGTGATGACCAACATGGTGAATGAGTGCCTCCCTCACCCATGCTATCATCCAAATGATGCGAGTCACCCTCCAACATGCAACTCCTGAAGAATCTCCTCCACCTTTGGACCCTGAAATGTAGGTGGGCTGAATAAGTGAACATGATAGGCAAGAGGGCCTATCCCACACTATCCTCCTCTCCATTCATGATAAGTGTAGAGGGTATGCTGATCTTGGGCTGCAACATGATTGCCCTCCAATGGCAAGAAGAAGATTGAGCCTCCAAGGAATCTTCCTCCAACATCATGAAATATGCCAACCCAACCCATTCCATTCAAGATGAATGGAACATCATCACCATTTGGCATCCAAATCAGAAAAATTATGGAATTTATGTGAAACTTTGGATGGTACCAAAGGTTTTCCAAGTGGATATTATGTAGTCTTCCCAACCTCTATTTGAGAATGTCATGTGGAAAGTGGTTTTGCAAGAATTTACAAGCTATATATGTTTTTTGATGCATGGTGAGTAGGCTGGAAGTGAGGTCCATGTATAAGTTCCCCCATGAATATTCCCTCATAAAAATCTACAAGAAGAAGGGATACATATACTCCTTGGAACACTCCATCAATAAGGACATACTCCCATGTGACAAAGTTGCAGGCCTTAGAAATAAAGCTCCATGACTCCTCTGTTTGTCATCCCATATGCCAAAGTCATCCACCATCATGCTGCTATGTGAGAATATTTCCTTCCTACATGGAAGTCTCTCATGATCCTTCAATGCTGAAGGGTAGCCTCCTTGCACTGTGAATGTGCCTTCATTCCGAAAATATCATGAAAAATATGGGGAAATTTCTACCCAAAATCTCCCAAGCACAACCACAGTAACAACAAATTTTGTTGCTTCCTCATCTCTCCCTCATACAAGCCATGGAGTAAAATCATGATGGTCAACTTGTATGATGACCCAACAAAAAATTCATCCATGAAGTGCCTCCTCAAGTCCTCCAAGTGGTTCCTCCCACAAGAAGAGAAAAAGTGTGATGTGGAAATCATGGTTTGCACATGGTTCCTCCTGGAATGTACAACATATAAATTTTGGAGAATCATGCTCCAGATGTGCATCTTCCATCTCAAGCCCACTCTCCAACCAAAGCTCCCCATGAACATAAACATATCAGCAATATATGGAAGAAAATTATAATGAGGACAGGTTACCAAGTGACAACTGGAGAGTGAATCATGGTCCCTCTCATGGAACCAGCACAGTGCATCCTTAGCCTGCATCAAAATAAGAAATAACAAGTGCTTTACCAACCACTTGTTTGCTGCCACATTCATCTCATAAGATGAAAACATGAATTTACAATGTGGTGTCAATGGTGCACACCAAGAATCATGTGGCTTCCCCCAAAAACCATCAAAAGGATAGCCAAAACCAATGCTACAAGTAGCTGCAAGTACATAATCATGTAATATGAAAGAAGAGATAATTATTCTTGTTACATAATGTTGCTCAAACAAGGAAAAGAAGTACAATACAAAATATGAAATTATACCTCCTCCATCATGTACTTGAGATCTTGAGCCTAAATGGCTCAACTGGAATCTTTCCCTCACCTCTAAAGAGTAGGGACGTGGCTGTGACCTCCTTCCTGTCATCATATGGGATATGCATCTCTCCATATGCTGAAATATGTCATGCTTAATGCCCTCCCAAGTGAACTCCTCCCTCAAATGGAAATATGCATCAAGGTGCATGGAAAGGAAGTCCTCATGTCCTGCAAGTAGCAACCTCTCCTTGAGACTATAAGCTCTAGTCAAGAAGACTCTGCCATGTGAATAGATGAACATATCATCCGCAATATACTCATCATCTCTGTCTAGGTCATCGAGAATCATTCATGCACCAAGATCCTTGGAGTATTTTACTAAGAGATGAGATCTCCAATAAGGATCAATCCTCCTAAGAGAAAACACTGGTGATCTGGCATGTGAAGCTCTCATAATACAACTGTCTAATACTTTGACATCCCCCATGCCAAATTCTTCCTCCAAACTCTTCACCTCTCCAAAATGCAAGAGTGGTGAACCTAAAGACAAGATGTCTTCCATCAAATACAGATCAGGTGGCCTCCCAGGTGGAATGCCTCCACGTAGTGAGACATCAATGTCAAGAGTAGACTGCACATATGGTTGGGCAACCTTTCCCTTGCCCTTGCAGTGAAAATCAGTCTGCCTCCTTCTTGCATTGGCTTTCTAAAATAGAGAAGGGTGTGTGCCTCTCATCAAGTGATGCTACTCTTCCTCCCTACCTTCTCCTTCCAGCTGCAATGCTGTACAATCGTGTTGCTCACTGATTGTGCTTGGACCTCCACGTATAAGATCTTGGGGAACTTCTTGTGAGGATGCAAGAATACCTCCTATTGGAGCATGTTCTCCTCCTTCCTCTGCATGAGGTATTGGGTGTGCTCTAGATGTGATAGCGTTGTTGCCCTCATCTTCCTCAATGTGTATGGGCAACATTTCAATAGTTGGATCCTCCTGTGAAAAGGAGATCCCCATGCCCTCTTGTTCAAGAATATGAACTGGAGGTCTTCCTTCTGGAAATGTGTAATGCAATATGGTAGCTTCACTCATGGTTTTCTGAAGTGGATTTTCCTCCATCACATGCAAGGACTTTGTTTCCTCAAGTTTTCCTTGCTCATGTGTCTTAGGAAGTTTTTCACCAAACCTCCCCACCAATGTTTCTATGAATCTCGCATAAGAGGAAGTGTTTGCATTCTTTAAAGAACAAGATTCAAAAATCCACCATGCATAAGCCTTTCCTCTGAAATGTAGCATTGCAACTCTGATGGCTTCATCTTCGGAAATACGGTGCAACAACAAATAGGAGTCTATCTCCTTCACCCAAGCTTTAGCTAAACATGTAGGTGATCCAGCAAAAGTAGATAGAAGAAATCTACCTGCATCCTGCTGCTTTATCTTCTCTACCTAGATCTTTCAAAACTCTTGGAAATCAATATGATCTCTAAACCTCTTCGTCTGAGATTCATACTCCTGCAACAAATCACTAAGAGTTCTCCTCTTAGGCATTCTTCCTCCTCTCATCTATCTCAAGATAGCTCTGAGAACTTGACTGCACTGTGCATCATGGATTGCAGCTGCATGCTCACACTCACCATGTGAAAATATAGATTCATCTCTAGATTCAATTTCCCTTGGAGATCCCATCTCCATTCTCATTCTCTTCAGCTCTCCTTGAAAGCTCCGCATAGATTTTTGAAGAAGATTTGTAAGCTTTTCTTCCTTTCTCCCTTCACATACTACTCTCTAACTTATCTCTGTCTCTCCATCCTATGAAATTTAATGGCCTGAGCTCCACAGGTTGAGTGAAGACTGATGCTCTGATACCACTGTAATATCCCAAAATCGGGATAGCTCAGTAAGCTTGTACTAAAAATGCATTTCCAGAAATATATGCAATGAAATAGTGAAATGGACTCTTGGATCCTATATATTAATCAATGTAAAACCTAAATCCAAGAATAGAGTTGAAACAAATCAAACTAGGTGTGCTCAACAGACCTCCCACACTAGTGTAGCTGAAAATGACTAAAAACCCCAAACACTGCAACACAAGGATTTCTGCATTAAAGTGACTGTGCAATCCTAAGAGGGTTTTAAATCAGAAATTAAGGAAACAAATAGGTCTGCTCATATATTAGGTAAAAATTCTGAAGAACAGAGATCTAGTCTCCTTATACAAAATACAAGAGAACTCGGCAAGGGTTTCTTATCAAACACTCTGCATACAAAATGTGATATTCAAAAATTTACTGAATCATCACTGCAACACTAAAGCATAAGAGTTTACAAGGATGGAAATATGTCTAATCTAATTTATATCCCTCAAGGGCTTCCTCCCCTGAAAGGATTAACCTCCCAATCACAAGGAAACACTGCAACAAAGCCACCAAACCATGCACTGAATGCTGCCTCCAAAATAATGCATTCCCTAGCTGGAAAAATGATGGGATTGTATGGGAAATGTGTGGTATGATACCATAGATCTGAAATCAGCCCTGGAGCTCTCCAAACAGGTCCCTTAATTGAAGGGAACCTTCCTCCAATGAGAAACTAGCTCAAAAACCGGGATTCCAATCTCTTCCACTACTCCACCCTGCAACACTGCACAATCTACGGAAAAATTGTGTTGATGAAGTAGGCTGAAGCTTGGCCTAAAAAACTGATGTGTAATGATGAATAAAAACTCTTCCAATGAGACTCCTCAAAGGGAAGAGATGGGATTCCCGCTCGGTAACACCCGGTGCTAAACAACACTTCTACCCTGCTAAACAACAAGAGCGAGAAAAAGTCTGAGCAGACAAGAATAATGATCTAAAACATGTAGAATAATGCTTCCATCCTATTCCTTATATAAAACATGAATTTTCTTGCCCTTGGACCCACCCTATTAGGTCATCTCTATACAAATATACATTTCCCTCCAAAACTGCGTTATCCTTCCCTGGATTCCTCCTCCTCCACAACTGCGCTGTTAACTTAGTAAAAGTGGACTGAATCAGCTTGATTATATCCTTTTTCACACATGGAGGTGTTTTATTAAGCTATAAAGAATGTTCCCTTTCAGATTTGGAGTGTTTTTATCCCTCCTTAGGAGACTTATGGGATTTTCTACCCATTTATTCACTAACTAGAGCTGCTGCTAACTCTAATGTTCCATTTAGATTTGAGGCTAAAATTTTGGAACATTACATCTGCTAATGTGGAGGTAGGAGAAGGTAAGGTCCAAGGGTCCGAAAAATAATGAGTTCTGAAGAACTCTCTTCGAATAGGAGCCCCAGAGGATGAAATAGCATTGATATGAACCAAAGGAGGCGGAAGATCAAAAGTACCCATCAAAGAAGTGTGAATTCCAACCCCAAAATTCTCAACAGGTGGCACGATATCCTTCACCAAAGGAATGGTTGAGTTAGAAGATGCATTCGGATCTACAGGAGAACAATCCAATTGGTCAAATGTGACAATTCTCCCTTTGTGAGGGAAAAAGACAATACGAAATAATGAGGATGCAATAGAATCCATCTCATAGATCCAGTTTCACCCCAATATAAGGTTATAGTCTAATATTGCATCGACTATATCAACTTCAATATAACAGTTTTGCACCCAACATAGATAGGAAAAGCTAGAATAATACCATGCGGCCTATGAGAATGACCATCAAACGTAGTCAGAAGAGTGGTTGAAGGAACAACTGCGGGAGATCCAATACCCTTCTAGCATGAAAGAGACATTACACACGTGGAAGCGCCCTCATCAATGACGATTCGAAAGATATTAAATTTATGATAAGTCGACCTAATATGGAAATAAATATGATGCGGAAGTCTCTTTTTAAAATTCGACATATCAAATGTCATCATCAGAGAATTCTTTGGATCAACGACCCCAATAGCAGTGAGAAAAACACTCCTTTGAGTAGGACAAGACTGGAGCACCTCTAAGGTAGAGATGGCACAAGGACTTTGAGCCAGATCTTCTACAATCGAGTAGTTCTGGGCAACCTTGGAATTAGGATTTATTGTCGTACGCTTTGAAGACCCTTTCGACATCCGAAGTATAGGCTCAAAAGTAAGCTTCCTAATATGAAGTGACTCAGTACTATCAGGAGCACCCTTAGCTTTCGAAGACTCAGATTTTCCATAATCACAAGATCTCGTAGCGATATCTGCGTGGGCACTCGTCATGTATATGTTTGATGTATTTTCCCCTTCCTGGTTGCCTCCAGAGGGAGCCCTAGTATTTGGATTCGCGGCATCAACTAATTGCTTCCCTTGGGGAAAAGGGTTTGTCAGGACAACCTGGAAACGAGAAGAACCTTGCTGGGCTAACAAGCACTACACATCTTGAATTTTAGGGAAAAAGGTGCATAAGATGATCTCCAATGCACAGTTTCCAAGGAAATTTCACTTTCTTTTTATTATCCTTTTACCGTCTCCAACATGATCATTGGATTTGTTTTCATTCCCCTTCCAATCCTTGTCATTTTTCTTGTTATTCCATCCCTTCTTCTTCCCATTGGATTTTTTATATCCTTTGGGGTTAGAAGTTTGAACAACATTAATTACCAAGGACTGGGAAGGATTTTACACTGAAGGCACAACCTGACCAGAAGAAGAATATTGTATAGACAACTGCTCCAATTGACTTAGCAGGTTAGTCGTACCGCTATCGATCGAACCGATGAGCCCACCACCATGAGGAACAGGTTTAGTTTTGGCTAAGTTCAATTTAGAGTGAGGATCATCAAGAAATTTTTTATTAAGGACTCTAGACTGAGAATAAATTGGTTCTGGCTGCCGAGCCCTAAAAATAGCTTTCTCTTTAGAAAATACCCTTGAAAGGGATACATCCTTGGAAATTTCTGGTTGTAAGGATTTCAGAAACCATTAAAGAAGGAATTTATTCAGAATTTGGGCTTTAATGAGCCTCTTCCTTCTTTTCCAGTCCTGAATATGGTAAGAAATGTGAGTTGCCTTGTCCTGCTAAAAATTGGCCAAGAGGTCAGTCCCAGCATCATAACATATAGGTAACTAAAAATTATTTAAGAACATGGTAGCCAATTCTCCAAAAGTAGCAAAAATTTCCCTAGTTAAATCTATGTACCATTTGGTTGCATTTATAGTTAAGGTTCTTTGAAATAATCTCAACCTAATAGAGTCATCGATCAAGGAGTTTGATGAACAATACCATAAATGGAATGTGGTTCTATGATCTGTCGGATCCTCACCAGTTTTCCCTTCAAACTTTGGAATGTCTAAGGGAAGCTTGGTGGGGACCGGAGGCCAACCCAGACTATATCAAATAGGATTTTTAGTCAATTTTGATAGATCTGGAAAGTTTAGTGTTGCGAGAAATGGTAAGCGTGGAGGAGCCTAGGAATTCCATCCCCTATAGGAAGGATTCCCAACATCCTGAAAAGAATAACCTGTATTTATTGAGGCACTAGGTTTCCAGATGTTGTTTGTAGATAATGTTGGACCATAAGAAAATCCTTGTGACCCAACATTCGGAGGACACCCCCCCCCCCCCAACATACAGTTATTATACACAGGACCATACCCTCCAACCGAGGTATTAAATGAAGAAGAAACCCCTTGGTAAGGGTTCCAAGCATTTCAAAATGAAGAAAAAGCCTAAGAAGTACTAGATGAAGGGAAAGGAACATTCCCTTGCTGAATAGCGAGAAAATGAATCCCTACTCTCAATGCTATAAAAGCAGGGTTCCATCTTGTAAAGACATTAGAACTTTGACCCCTAAAAAAAGAATTGAAACCTTGACTCTAAGAGGTAAAAGGTAAAGATCCTAAGGAAGGGGTTGAATGAAGGATATTTCCACATCCAAAGGGGAACCCTTCAAGTGAAGCTGATCCATTAGCCATAGAAGGTATGGGTACGGATACAACAGCAGAAAAGGAGAAAGAAGGAATTCCACTAGTGGGCATTCCATAATAAAAGGGACTAGATTGAGATGCATGTGCTTGAGTGTTTCTAGAGCCAAACACAGCTGCACTAGAAGTGATTGTCGATATAGAAATAGTGCCTCCTCCCTTAACTAAAAGAGGATTCTGAACACTTGCAGTGTTCACAGCAGAAACTGTGTTCCCAGTCGTGGCCATCGAAAGAAAGGGATATGATGGAAAGGGACTAGCCGGTCTTTGAGACTCGGGCCCGATGTATTGAATAACATGAGGATAACTAGCAGGAAGAGAAGATGGAAGAGACCTAGCAGGCTGAGAGAATTCCTTTACTTCTACTTCTTCTACTGGAAATAAAACTCTAGAGATGAGTGGAGCACTCCTCTCTATACTCACACCGACACCAAAACCACCCACAGAAACAACAAGCTCCAACGGCGGATCTCTCTTCACTGTGCTTTGAGCCACTGAGTTAAAATCACCAACCGAATTACTCCTACGCCTTCTTGAAGAAGGCTCGGCACTGGCGGGAGAAAGCCCACGAAGCCTCATCAATCGACGAGGCGATCGGTCAACCACTTTAAGAGATTAATTTTAGAATAAAAAAATATAAGAAGCTAAGAAATATAGGAGCAAAGAACACACTCTAAAAAGTTCCTAAGATATAGCCAGACAAGCAGATCTTAGGTATTTCCACTCTGGGTGATGAGGACCGGACACCAAAATACAAGAAAGCGAAATAATAGGACCTTCCAAAAATAGTCTGGGGTAATTACGCCCTAGGCCTACTAGTGAAGGTAATAGAAACAATGACGTTGACCTCCTAACAACATCCTTTGCCGGTGCAAGTCCCCAAGATTTTCAAGGGCACCCTCTAGAAGTATTGATGGAAGTGATGAAATGTCTGTCTCAGGTACCACGAGTATTCCGCCTCTTAGTCACATGTGTGGTCCCTAGGATAGGAAACTAAGGGCACCAATCCATATCGGCAGCTAGGAAGAACGGTCTTAGGTAAAGATTCAACAAATAGGAGAGGGGGTATCTCTCTTCTCTGCCTCCACTATCCCTCGTGCTTGACTCTCTGGAGGAAATCTTTCCCGGTCCACTTAACAGTGTTGGATTTCAATCTTTAATAAACTTTCTATGTTTAGCAGTTTGAGCGGCCTTGGAGAGTTAACTCTCCACTCACATAATACAAGGCCATACAACCTAGCTAGTTGGTGTATAATTAATGAAAATGATTCAAAAACTTCTAGTTTCTTTTAATTATATCACTTGTTTTAAATTGGTTGTTACTTAAGTCAAAGGTGCACGGAAGTGAAACTGGTGGTGTTTGATGACGCAAAAGAAATCAATGGAAACCTAGTTACATGCAAATGCAATCAATTTCATTTCGATGAAAAGTGATATCTACATGGGTTCTATGAAACTAATAAGCAAAAAATTTGTTTTTCTTTTTAGACACTCACACTTCACACGATCCAAAAAACTATGAAAAAGACTAAAAATTCTCAAATGCACTTAATGAAAACTACCAATGATATGAAAATCCTAATATGCTAACTCTAAAGAAGCGAAAAAGAGTCTCTAGAAAGAAAATGGTTCGATCACTTTTTGACAGAAGAACAAGGCTAGTTCTAAATAGAACTCCTATGCATAAGAACACCAAAAAGCACTTGATAAAAAAGAGGGAAATCAAGAAAATACTTCCTTCAAAATCAAGCCAAGAACCAAAGACTAGAAACCAACAAAAAGCTTCAAAAGATATAATGAAACCATAAAAAAAATTTCAAAGAAAAAGCTACGGAAAACATAAAATGTTTTTTTGGATTTTTAACTTATAATGGAAGAAAAATATTTCTAGAAGACAAGTAGAAACTACCCAAGAACCGAAAAAAAAAATGAGGCTCAACAAAGGCTTCAGAGTGCTGAATCCAACTGTGCTACTTTCATAGTGGGAATTAAATGAGAAAAATTAATCACGAAACTTAATCAATTGATTCAGCACAGTAGCAGAATCTTGCAACGAACAACAACTCAAAAAACCAAAAAGATATTCTTCAAGATTCACAACAAGACAAGTCCAAGAAATTAGGAAACCAGGATAGACCAAGAAGGAAAAAACCATAAGCAAAGCAACGCATAGAGCCAAGAAGAGCAAACAAGTAGAGGCTCACTGTTCTGAATGGGTAGAACAACCAACATCTTTAGGAAAATATCTTCATGCTTCAGCCTCAATTACAAACATACAAAATAGGCAATTCACCAAATGGATAGGTTTTCACAAAATAAGGAGAGAAATGGATATTAAATCACCATAAACACAGTCCATAGACTTTAAATATACCACAGGAATGGTTCAACACAGACAAAAAGGAATACTAAGGCTGAAAACTAAAAATCTCAAATTTTCCTAGGCATACGCCATTTTGCAGAGTGCAACTAGTGTGTATACGTGACTATAACAGAGGAAAATTGCGTATACGTGGGTCCCTTTGGTAAATATAGGAGGTATACGAGACTGTGTAGAGACTAGGTTGCGTATGGAAATAAAGATAAGGAAACAATAAAAAGTCAAGCCTGATCAAGGTACCAGGTTTTATGTCTGACTGAAAAAATACTTACTAGACTGTAAAAAGTGATAAAACTTGTCAGGAACCTACAAGATAGATAAAAAAACCCAAAATGAAATCAAAAGAATGTGTTCCCCAGTGGAGTCGCCATTTCTGTTTCGGGAAATGTTACCCTAAAGGTCTTGGGTTGACAAACCTTCACAGATCAGGGGCATGTCAATACAAGCAGGACTCACTTAACCAAATTTTATGCTAATGACTAGAAACTACAGGTTGTAGACCTTACCCAAATATCGCTCGGTTGTAGTATATCCCGCGGGGTGCAAACCCCCTGTAACTCTTTATGCTCCGAAATCTGTAAATCAACAAAGAACAAACACAAAATCCTATTTGTACAACATATATATGTTCTAGATGTTAGTGAAAAGCATGAATGATATCATAAAAACAATATTAAATGAACAATTTATGATCGTTACACATGTATAAAAGATTATTGACATGTAACATCAGGAGAAATATGGCTCTTCTATTATTAATGACATGTATAGTAAACAAACATGGAGAGATCATCTGAAATCTGCCACGACCTTCAAGCATACCGTTCTCTGGATCTGTCCAGCCGTAGCCTCTCAATATTTCTTCCAAGAATAGTGCACAATGGATGTCACATAGGGTGGTGAACGTCTCAAAGAAACAAGGGTTTCCTGAAAATATCTGGGAAGTGCAGGACACACAGGAATATATCAGACTTGGATAGGGCTCCAACAACGTATAATATCTATATTTCTCTCTCTCTTCCTTCCTTAGGCCATTCCCTTGATGGGCTTTTATACTCCCTCAAATTATTTTTTGTAGTTGGGAACAGTTAGACCATGGGTTGGGGTGGTTAAGTTATTGGAACAATCATAAACCTCACCTCTAAAGTAGGTAAAATATACCTTTTTAATTGTTTAAAAAAGAAGATGCAGTTCTCTATGTATGGACTCCCATGTATACATGGAAAAGTCTGGGTAGAGTTGCGTATGGGTTTTAAGAAACGTTTTTTGAGAAATATGTCCAAGTCTGAAAGGAAGGGTTGCCTAAGGCAAAAGCATAAGTCATCAAGTATAT
Organism: Pinus albicaulis; assembly: GCA_034641835.2. NCBI lineage: Eukaryota > Viridiplantae > Streptophyta > Pinopsida > Pinales > Pinaceae > Pinus > Pinus albicaulis. The sequence continues at coordinate 22,383,233 of MU968450.1, forward strand.
GATGGTGATAAATGATGCTATAACATAAAAACAATCTCAATTATCTCTTGAAGCCACCATGGAATGCTATCCACATGAATCTCCTTTGATGTGATCCAACATAAAAATGCAGATAATTTAGATATGGCACATCCTTGGTCTTGGGGGAATTCATGTTTCACACACCCACGCAAAAACAAAGGATAATGACAGTGAAAAGTTATAAACATATGCAATGATATACAAAATTAGTTATGTTTTATGATCCCTACATGAGATAAAATTTATTAATATAACAAATAATAAAATAATGCTTTTTACATTATATGTACCCTTAGAATATTCAAATGGTCATGCGATTTCAACCCCAAAAAATGTTCATCCACGGTGAAGCAACATTGTAGTGAAAACCCGTATGAAGATGGAACCCTCACACCCATTATAACTTCCTTTTCCAAAAAAGATCATATTTTTTAAAAATCCATGGGACATCACCTTCTTTGAAATACCATGAATTTGAGGGATCAACACCTGCCTCTGATCCTGTACTTTCTAATCGTTTTGGCCAATGTTTATTTTTAGTTTTTGAAGTGATAATATATTTCCTAATATCCAATGTGTCACTTTGTTTTGATGATATGTGCCTCCATAATGAAGATGAAACATTTTTAAATATATGCATGGGATCTAATAAGTGGTTTATCTTAAGATGCTCCCAATATTGGAGGTTATAAAAGATAGATTTCCTTTTCATCCCAATGGAAAATTTCTCAACATAGGTGTGGAAGAATTCTCGATCATCGAACACAAGCTCCCCATTTGAATCGAAAATTTCTATGAACTCATTCTCCTTCTCTCTCTCATATGCTCTAAGCCATTCAATTGGTGTCATTAATGGAGGCCTTTCAGTTCTCTCTCATTTACCATTGAAAGTGGATGTTTCTCTTCTATAAGGGTGTTCTTCTGGGAGGAATACCTTGGAGTAGTCATACACTCGATTTCATAGGTTGTTGGACCATCTAGATTTTAGAGAAGGTCCACAACATTTACATCCAAAATACCTTTTTGTTACAAGACCTACGAAATTATTGTATACAATATATATGCATGGCATGTTAAAGGATATCATGAAGATTACAATAATTACAAAGAATTAAATAACTAATATGTGAAATAATATTGTTACATATATAAACAAACCAATAAAAATGTAATTTACCATATAAATCTCCTAAGCCTTGATAATCATGTGTCGTGTAAGCACATATGCCATACAACGTAAAACTCCTCTTTGTTGCGACGGGTCTTGATACATCATATACATTTATCCCAACCCATAATTCCTTCAATTCATCTATGAGTGGTTGTAAGTAGATATCCATATTCTTCATTTGTCTTCTACTAGGTACTATGACAACCACCATAATATGTTCATTATTCACGAACAACCATGGGGGGATATTGTTATTGATCACTGCTACAGGTCAAACATAATAGCTGGTGTTCTAGAGGGAATATGGGTTGATGCCATCCATGGCTATGCTGAGTCGTAGACTTCATACTTCATCCTTGAATTTTTTGGGCGATGTATCCTCTATATGCTTCATGGATATTGAATCTGTTTGGATTCACATAACTCCAAACTCACTTCTGTGTGAGGCATGACATCCCTGAAACATAGCTAATTCTTTGCAACGAAATAGCCTTTGAATACTTGGGATTATAGGCATGTGCCTAAATATCTTAAAAGGAAGTCCACGTGATTTATCCTTATTTTTTTATTTATCATACCTGTCATGCCCACATTTTGAACATATCTCTTTGTATCCATAATCTCCTCTATATAGAATACAAAAATTTGGACATGCATGATATGATATGTACTCAACACCCAAAATTTTCAACAATTTATTTGCCTCTTCGCAGTTACCGGGAAAGACATTATCACTCGAAAGAGCCTTATCTTTGAATAACTTGTAGTTGATGATCATGGAAAATATTAAATGTACATTAATGTCGATATAATTATTAACATTCATAAAATTTACCATTTGTAATGCTCATTATGTGATTATATTTCTCAAAATATAAGGGAGGACTTGATGGTCAATTACCTCAAAATTTCCAAGAAATATGCATTCAGCAAGCCAAACTTTGATTTTAGGTTTTACAGTAACATCGTTGTCCCTAACTGGGTAGATTTTGACTCATTTCCAGGTCCAAAGAGAGGGGTGGTGGAAGTAAATTTAAGGCTTTCAAAAAAGGTATCAGTGATATGAGCATCATCCCCTAGTTGATCATCATTCTGGAATGCATCTAACAACATTGTATCCATGGAATTTTTATTCCTTAAGTAATCATCCATACCAACCTCTATTTGATTGCCTCCATTGCTAGCTTGTGAAGAACTACTATTGCTGTAGTCATTCCTAATTGGTGAATCTAGACAAAGTGGGAATTGAATAGGTGGTTGATTCAACCATTCTTAGTATCGTTCCTCTCTGATTTTTCTCTTAATTCAACCTTATATCGATTTAACATTATCATGGGGTGCAACGGAATATGGTCGGTAGGTTTCTCATCATCACTAGAATCCTAATAATTTCAAAAAATATATTTGAACATGATTAATACAAAATCTATGATATATATTAGTAAGCATGTCGACAATGCATGATTAATTGGTTTGATGTTGAAATAATTCATTAATATACCAAACAATTGTTATTACCAGGATTGTCCCATGATTTTGGCTAGAAGATGCAATGTTACAATTGGCAGGGTGAAGCGGCTATCCATTTTCATCTACCAAATGCAGCTTGCGGTATGTTGCTCCTGATAAGAGTTTTCAACGTTTTGGATCTGTTTGAATATTTTGTGCATCTGAACTTGATTATGAATATGCATGAACCTACAAATTTGTATACATTAATTTTATTCAGCTGATTCACATGGATAAAATAAATAAATTCAATTAGATAATGAAAATATAGCTAAAATTTGAAGTAAATATTACGTCTCGTGATGGATAGGGAGAAATCCACGATGGAATTTGAGAAATATTATGGAACGAGCTGTATTTTGAAGAAATTTCCATTCGATATAATTATGATATTTTCTCCCTGCATTTGAGAAAAATCAACAATAAATTTTGGTGTACATACCTAAAGTAATTTCAGTGCCTTAAAAATGGACTTATTATTATCAAGGCTAATGTAAAATTAACCGCAGCGGTGCGTTTTAGTTACTGTGCATTGGTGTTGTGTTATTAATTGATGCACCAGTGCGGTTAGATAACAAATGCACAAAGTAGCCGAAAATAAAAAAGCAGAGCATTATTTTTTTAAAGTGAAAAAAAGCAGTAAATTTAAAAATGGTCGGAAAATTATTTTTGGAAATCTAATTTCATAAAAAAATTCTTTAAATAGTAAAAACTGTTCATTATTTCATTATTTTTGAAAAAAAATTCAAAGAGAGATTTTCACGAGATTCATACCTGGAGCAAGGGAGCATGAGAGCATTGTGGAGCAGTGATATACTTTCGAACAACACTATTTAGAGAATTAGAATTTCAAACATCTGGTGATTCACACTACAAGAAAAAAGCACATTGGTGAGGGTCATGCTTGTGATGGACCTTTAAGGTCCATCACCAATGTCACATATGGTGACGGTCCTTAAAAAACCGTTACTGTAAGTGTCTATAGTGATGGTCCTTTATGGTCCGTCACCAAAGAAATTTTCAATGACACTTTTGGTGAGGGTCATTAAAGGCCCATCACTAATTCTCTCTTTGGTGACACTTCTAGTGACAAAATTTTAATGACCCTCATTAATGCTCTTTTTGTTACTTTTAGTCACGGTCAAAAAATGTCCGTCATCATTGATCATTAAAAAACCGTCACTGTAAGTGTGTATAGTGATGGTCCTTTATGGTCCGTCAGCAAAGAAATTTTCACTGACACTTTCGGTGATGGTCATTAAAGGCCCATCACTAATTCTCTCTTTGGTGACACTTCTAGTGACGAACTTTTAATGACCCTCACTAATACTCTTTTTGTTACTTTTGGTGACAGTCAAAAAATGTCCGTCATCATTGATCATTCCAATGAGTTTTTGATGACGCTATGTGCCTGTTAATATATTTTTTGTCAAAAGATAAAGATTTAATACCATTATTGTGGAGTATTTTTTATAATATGTCCAAGGCTGTAGTGGTTGGGGTCAGTCAATTTTTTAAGAAGTAATTAGTGTGTATCATTCCCCTCAAGTAATGACTAGTCGAATAGAGATTTCCTATGAGACAACACATGATTCATATCTATTAAGTTTATTATCTAGAAAATTCCCTTTAGATAAAGTTCCAATATTGTGTGTAGGAAATATATTATTTAATACATAATCAAGCTCTGACAATTATATTAATGAGAAAGACCTAACAATCCTCAACAATCTGGGCACACCTTAAATTAATGTGTTGGCATACACTAATGTTTCTTAGCACCCCACATGTCCTTGAACATCTTTGTACCTAGAACATCTTGTGATGACACTGACGTCCAAGCACATGGTGGCATGTGCTAGCACAACATGGAACTCTCCTAGCATGTGTTGGCATGCTGCATATAGTCCCTATCATGTCGTGGAACACCTTGGTTGAATGCATTGACATACATTAGCACTTGGCAGACAATGCCACTTGGAATGTATTGGGACCTATTATTAGTGTGCCTAGCATTCTCCTTTTCTAAAAGATAAAGTCCTGACTTATTAACCCTCTTATTTGTTCTTCCTTTTGTTGCATTGACACATATTGACATACCCTGGCACCCTGCACCACATCCTTAACACCTAGCATGTATTGGCATATCTTGGCACTATTAATTGGCACATGATATAATTAGCACACCCTGCAACTCCCAAGCACACTTTGGGAAATCTTGACATGCCTTGATATTCCCTAGCATGCCTTACCAATGCTTAGCATACCTTGTCACTCCCTCCTTGGCATGACAACTAACACTCATTAACACTAGTCTCTAGCAGTACACGTTCCTCGTATTCATTAACTTCCATTAATTTTTACCTCGTGCTCCCTTAATGTTTTTTCCTAGTACTCTTTAACACTCGTAAACATGCATTATCACTCTCTAGCACACTTTAGCACTCTTCAACATTCCCTTTCACTTTATAACATGCATAAAATTAGTCCCTGACACATATTGGCGCCTGGCATGTGTTGGTGCTTGGAAAGTCTTAGAATGTATGGAATACATTGAGATGCCTTGGTATGATTTGGCATGGTTTAATATTAAATTTATTTTTCATGATCAAATGTTGGAAAGTAGATGAGAAGCAACAAAGGAATACTTGGCACTTAGAATGCATTAAGACTTTTCACTTGGCACCTATTGCCACCTATTGTTGTTGTGCCTAACATGCCCCTCTTGGAAAAGGTAAATTGATGACTTATTAACCCTCTTATGTGTTCTTTTCCTTGTATTTTAACTTTTTTCTCCATTTTGTTGTCTTGACAATCCCTGACACACAATGACACACCCTTTCACATATTGGCATGCCTTATAACTTGGCACATCTTAGCATGTTTGACATGTATTAATACTATCTGGCACATCAACGGGGTGAAGAGAGATGTAGTCCTAAAGTAGGTCAAGTACGAGGGTCGAGTAAGGGTTGTTAAAGGGAGTTCATGATCATCCTCCAAGAGAAAGATCATCATGTGAGGGTTCAGAAGAATGTTGCATTCCTTAATGGTCGGTTTGCACTAGGAAGTAGGATGGCATATTGTTGCTTATCTTTTGGTAGATAGAGCTTAAGAGAGGTTTCTCATGAGAATCTGGGCATGTGATTTCAATGGTGTCTTTGTGTGAAGGCCGCATCAAATTCTGAAATGTTGAAATTTGCAACAAGAAACAGTGAGATTGGAAACTAGAAAGGACAAGAAAAAATGCACCCACACTGGTGAGGAATTTTGATGCACCAGGAGTGAGGAATGTGGGGCGTCTAAATTAATTTTCCCTTAAATAAATTGGACAATAAATTGTAATTTCATCTCATAACAACTTGTGTCAATTAATTAAGTCATGATGACCGAGTTAGCTCAAGAAATTCGAGTTGAGGGTCTAATATGAGGCCTCTAGAGGGATTCTAATATTTTTGGGGTCCAGTTGAAGTTGATGCATTAGTGGGGTGCAAGTGTAATTAACTCAATTAAATGAGTTAAAATCAGTTTAACTAGTTCTAACTGAGTGATGATCTAGTGAGAGGTTTAGTGAATTAAATTAGATTTAATTCACAATGAGTGATCAATCAGATAACTGATAATTCACTATTAATAGTTGCATGCATGTCAGTTTTGAGGAATACCCACTTGAGACAGAGGTTAAAGGGAACATAACTAAAAGTTGCATTCAGAGAAAATTTCCCATGTGTAGTTATAAAGTCATTGGGATGCCATGATGGATTGCGAAATCAAGGAAGACTAATTTTCCTAATTAATAAGGATTTAAATCCCTAGGAATTGCATGAGCAAGGCAGGTTGAAGTAAGGATGAGAATTGGCTAACTACTAGACCGAGTTTGCCTAGATCAATAGGAGCCAATTGATAGAGTGCTGGAGAATATCATGAGAGATTAAGCATTGTATTGTTTCATGATTCCTTGAATTAATACACAATAGAGATAGATGGGTTTTAAGTAGTTGCTTTCCCCGAATACATCATGTTGCTATGCAATTGATAATTTATTTCTGTTACTTATATGTGATTGTGTGATCATGTTTTGTTTCTGCAAATTTTAGGAAGGATTCAGTATCTTGTTTTAGTAGATTACAAGATCAGAATGAATCTCGTTGGTTATATTTTCTACATGGTATCAGAGCAGGAATTTTTTGGGCGGAAAGTTTGTAGAGAATATCTGAAGATTTTGGTGTAAAATTTTCAAAACAAAATAGAATATTTGGATTCCTTGCAAAAATCTACCCAAATGGAAAAAAAAGATCAGTCGAATCGGAGCTCGGATGAGGGAGATATCATCGATTTAAAATCAACTCTTTTTTAGAAAATTTTTGTAACGTTGGGACAATTACACTGTGCGCGAGTCAAGAACCTATATGCACTTGAGGTACCAGATGCATGTAAATCTTTGAGGAGAAAGGAAGAAGTTAGAGACTTGGTGGTTTAGAGGGAGCATAAATTACCTCTCAACATGAATCCTCATGAGAAGTAGTCTTAGAAGGTTGTGGATTAGCTGCCACAATTGGAGAAGTAGAGACGAGACCGAGTGGAAGCGTCCACTCAAGCAGAGACCTCCATGAGGGGGAAATTTTGAGCCAGATGGGAAGAGGGAGTAGCCATACCTCGAGGTGTAAGGTAGGGTGATGTGTAGACATAATTCCAAGATAAGAAATTTGGGCAAGGTCCATTGAGATGGCATATCTCATGGATCAAATATGGCTACGAGGAGCCCACAGTATGGTAGTAGTAGGAAGGATCAGTTAGATTGATGTAGTCAGATGTCAGCAAGACATAAATTAGAGTGACAGATGCCAAATACTAGAGCACAAATCAGAGTTAGCAACAGTTCAAAGGGCATGGATGCAGATTTCAGCAGCAGCACAGAGAATCTAGTACTAGATAGGTGTAGTAACTAGCAGTAGTCAGAAGAATCTGATGACATATGCACTATACTGATTCAATTGTTCGGAGTCTATTCAGTTTCAAGTTTTGCAGGTGCAAACAACACTAGAGAAGTGTAGCATGCAGAACATTCCAAAGGTACCGGATGGGGATAGATTGAATTCCTTTCTTGTTGAGAGGGAGTGTTGACATTTGCAACAAGAAACAGTGAAATTGGAAACTAGAAAGGACAAAAAAAAATGCACCCACACTGGTGAGGAATTTTGATGTACTAGGAGTGAGGAATGTGAGGCCTCTAATTTATTTTTCCCTTAAATAAATTGGACAATAAACTATCATTTCATCTCATAACAACTTGTGTCAGTTAAATAAGTCATGATGATTGAGTTAGCTCAAGAAATTCGATTTAAGGTGATCGAGGTGGATATTGGTGGCCACCCGCCTATTCCACTTGGGCCCTTGCCATTGTCTCTTTCATTTTTTCAGTTTCCTTAATTATAGCACAGTTTACTATTTTTGCATCTTTTCAGGTCTTGAACTTCTGGAGCCATTTTGAGGCCCCCAAAAACGTTTTTTTGGGCATGAAAGGTTTGGCGATTTCATTGAAATCGCATTAGCAGTTGTAGTCCTCGGAGAGATCTTTGTAACAAGGTATCAATTGCGTCAAACAGAGATCATATGACCAAGTTACGATGCTGGGAAGTTGGTTGCTCAACTAACCCTAAAGGGGCCCATAAAATCTTGGTGTCACATCTCCTCGAGTTAGGGTTTTGGTTTTTTAGGGTTTTATCTTATTTTAAATAATAAAAAGACCCTTGATCCTTATTGTAACACAGTTCAGAGGAACATAACTATCAGTTGTATTTATAGAAAATTTCCCATGTGCAATTATAAAGTCAATGGGATGCCATGATGGATTGCATAATCAAGGAAGGTTGATTTTCCTAATTAATATGGATATAATTCCATAGGAATTTCATGAGTAAGGCAGGCTGAAGGAAGGCTGAGAATTGGCTAAGTACTAGACCGATTTTTCCTAGATCAGCAGGAGACAATTGGCAGAGTGCTGGAGAATCTTAAGAGAGATTAAGCATTGTATTGTTTCATGATTCCTTGACTTAATACAAAATAGAGATAGAGGGTTTTGAGTAGTTGCTTCCCCAGATACATCTTGTGTTATGCGATTGATAACTTGTTTCTCTCACTTATATGAGATTGTGTGATCGTGTTTTGTTTCCACAAATTGTATGAAGGATTCAGTGTCTTGCTTTAGTACATTACAAGATCATATTGAATCCCGTTGGTTAGATTTTCTACATGAAATAGAAGAGAGGGTTGATACCATCTTGCCTTGTGGGGGTTAGTAGGTCACAAGGTCTGTTATAAGGAACAACATAAATGGAGGAGGGCTTGCACTGTAATTTAGAGCCATAACAGAAGTTGACACAGGCATAATATTGACTGAGTTAACCCTTGTTTAAGGGTCAACATTGAGAACTGAAGTTCATGTCAAGATTCAGTCAGAGAAATTCCCAGAATCTATGGATCCATATGAGCTAGGTCAAGTCTCTTATGGAGGCAAGAGTTGTGTTTTTTCTATGTGCGGATAGGGTTTGTTCTACAACAATTAGAAGTACATAAGTATAATTCCCTAGTGAGGATAGTTTCCTAGCATGTTTAGTTCATAAGGTATGCCCTTAATACTGTGACAATTTTGCGTAGAAGAAGACGGGTTGTGACCCTTAGAGTGAGGTTTATTTCTATAATAAAGACTGCACATCTGGAAGATGGTTTGAAAATTCGGTATGTGTGGAGACAACAGATCCAAAGGACGGTGGAACCTGAGTAGAAGATTGAGCATGCAAAATAAATATGCCATATGAAGAATGGATTGACATGCAAAGGAGTTGATTTTGGTGGTCTTTCCATAGATTTTTAGACAAAGATCTGAAGAAACCTATAAAAAATTAGTAAATGGAGTATTGGTGGCTGATTTGTGACCCTAGTTCAGTCATCTACAGATTTTTAGAAGTATGATAAGAGGAGTAGTTCATATTTGTTCGTAGATTGGAAAACAAAGATCAAATTGTCAATACACAAGAACAATGATCTCGAGAGGACTCAAACCATTGTTAGGTGGCAGATTTGAAGAGCCCTAGATGAAGACACAATTGTGGGCCCTATATCAGTAAAAATAATTGACTGTGGTTGGGCAGATTGATAGTAGTCCAAGTACAGTTGGAGGGTTGTTAGGTTACTGTCAAAGAAGAGCCCTGACTCTTGTTTTGGTGAAGGACAAAAAAATTGGTAGAAGGGCAGGTTTATAGGGCCTAAGGATGTGCAGACTTTGAAGGACTAAAGTAACAGTCAAGTGGGCCAACCAACTAGCCCTAGTTCACTATATTCTAGAGGATTGATTCAGTGAGAAGAAGGGCAACCTCCATAGCCCTGGACTTCTCATATTGGAGTTGTAGTATGGAAAAAGTGGGCATACCAAAGATTTGTTCACAAATGGAATTGTGAACAACTTGTTACCACTCAAACTAGTAGTGGACCTAAAAGGGGTTCCTAAGAGGGAAACTGCTAGGACAAGGGAAACGATGGAGGCTTATCCCATTATCACCATAGTTAAGGATCCTTACTCTTCACAGAATTTCACTGATGGGTGGAGTCCCGATAGTTTAGGAAGTCACTTGTAGAGTATAGGTCAATGAATAGGTGGGAAGTGACCCTCGAAACCCTTTCCCTAAGATAAAATAAAGAGTGGGACTCACTTTCCTTTTAAGCAACATAATTTATCTTCTAGGGAGAGAGGAGGGGGATTGAAGGGTTGAGGGAGAAGAATAAGACTTATGAAGGAAGTTCTCAATCCCTAAAATCCTTTGGGAACTTGGATTCCCAAATGGTCCCTCATGAGAGGCCTTTGACACCAAATGGGACAACATGGGGCCAAGTGGACCCAACCCAGGTTCGGGGATGGAATTTAGAAACCAATGATGTTCCTATCTTGGACAAGGTGATGGGAAAGGATCATGAAAGATTTTTTACTTCGATAGATCATATTGATCCTACTAGGTTCTATCCTTGGGAGCACCTAGGAAAAACTTGATCCTAGAGCTAGGGCTTGAGGTATCTGGAGATTCCACCATTGGAATTGGCCCAATTTCTGAGGAGAGTGAGGGCACCCAGCAACGCAACTGCCTCTAGGAGATAGAAGTTTTCCTCTAGCTAGATTCTAGGGATATTGTTGCCCTAAGTGACCTAATGGGGCTAGACCTAGGGAATGTGAAAATTTCTTAATATAAGAAACCATACTGCAGTATCTTGATTTACTTCTCCTAATTGAATTAAGTCACATGTTAATTTCTGAAATATTAAATAAATTATCGAAGTAAATAGTAAATATAACTAGCAACCTACACGTATAGATCAAGTATTGAATAAAATGCTGATAGACAAAGTGAAACACAGATTTTCTCGACAACTGTCCCTGGAAAAAACCCAATGCAGGAAAAAAAATGGAGCTAGCTCTGGAGGGTTTTCATTATTATGCAGTTTCTAAGTACAAAAATCATGGGCACCAAAACTGGTTCACCCAACAGAGAAATAAAAATGGCAGTAATACGTTGCTCTGAATCCCTCTACGTCAGCCTAACTGGCTTGCGTCGGCCTCTTCGCTACTTAGTAAGGGCCTGCGTCACACTTGAAGGGCTTACACTACCCCTACGCTACCCTAATTGGGCCTACGTCAGCCCTGCATGGCTCTTGCTACCTCTGCGCTGCCCCTATTGGGCTCTGGCTGGACTGCATGGCTCTTACTGCCCCTGCTTCTCTGGCTGGCTGGAATGCTTAAGCAGAAAAAGCATAGGTAAGAAAGAAGACACTGGCCAAAGGTAACACATAACAGTCAGAAAAATTGAAGAAATGAAATGAAAATAGATCAATGTCCACAAATAGCTGAAATAGCTCAATGGGACTAGAGAGTAAAAGATTTGAGAACAACAATAAGTGCTTATAGCATCAACTAAGAGAACAGAGGAGACTAGCTCATGAGGTTAAAATGTTGTATAATTGTTGGCACAGGAAAATTGTATAATTGTTAGAGTAAATCTCTGTAGGTACCATTATTTGGTGATCATCGATAATATTTCATTTCATCAAATACCTTGATTAATGGGCCTTACAAGCTATTTGCGTAGACAAACCCCACATAAGTTGTGTGATGGAAAAATTTTCACACTATATTGAAGAAAACACCTACCAAATAAGGATGACATTTCAAATGGGGAACGAAAAAACAGAGAGATAGACATATAAAAATTTAAAATGCTAGGGAAATAGGAAAGCAACTAGGTAACATGGTAGAAAGCACAACAAAGAAAATCAAAAAAATGGAAAACACTACAAATTAACACCCATCAAAACATCACCACAATTTTTTCTTTAACTCTAAATATCCAAATCCATCAAATTATATCCCGTATTCAAAAATGATCCTCTTCATTATCCATTCTGAAGATAAGGCTGAGAACTTACTACAGAACCATCACCTACATGTAGTGATCTTATTCTGTGACCAAACAAGCTACTTTTGCGAAGACACGGAAAGGTAAACACTCTCTGCCAAGATTTTCCATACAGCCCAGGTTGAGCAACGATATATACATCACCAGTTTTTTCTCTTCAGATTTGTAACTTAAAAGAGCTTTATCTGACCACCTCCGGGTTGCTCCTAGAGTCACCCAAGCAAGCCCTCTCAGCATCATCCTCTTTCTGTAGTACCTAATTAGTAATTTAATTAACCATCACATTTTCTTTATCATGTAGGTATTTCAAATATATTGCCAATAAGCATAAATCTTTCATGTTAAATAATCAAGTCAAAATACTTTAGACTATGATGCAAAAAATACAAAGAAACCTCACCAACACTCAAAGGACAAACAAAGTCAAACCTCTACAAATTATAAATAGATATCTGATAAACTTCATTCCACCACAAAAATGTGCTTAACTAAAGAAAATTCTAATTAATGTGCTTTCAAGACAAAGCTTTCAATGGCAGTGATGTTATAAACATACCCCTACACCTCGTGAACAATCAATGTGTATAAGTAGACCATGATAAGGCTCATTTTAAACATCATTATTATCATTTTATAAATCATTTTTATTAAATCAACAAGAAGCAAGAAACAATTGCATTCAGTTCCACTAAAGCAAAGTATATGGCATTTTCATATACTTATTATGAAGCTATCTAGATTTGCAACTTGATTGTAGAGTCAACCAATGAGTTGTTGAAGCCCTATATTGTCTCTTGTGAGAATCAAAGTTACATCAAGCTCTATGGTGAATAGGGTTTGTTCTAAAGCAATTAGAAAAAAAGTATAATTCCCTAGTTACGGTGGTTTCCTAGCATCTTTAGTCCATAAGGTATGCCCTTAAGACTGTGACAAATATGTGTAGAAGAAGAGGGGTTGTGACCCTTAGAGTGAGGTTTATCTCTGCAATATAAACCACAGATTCGAAATATGGTTTGCAAAACTATTTGTGGAGATAACAGATCCAAAGGAGGGTGGAACCTGAGCAGAAGAAATGTGGCATATGAATAATGGATTGACATGAAGATGAGTTTATTTCGGTGGACTGTCCTTAGAGTTTTGGACAGAGATATGAAGAAACCTATAAAAATTATTCAATGGATAATTAGTGGATTATTTGTGACCCAAGTTCAGTCATCTACAAATTGTTAGAAGGAAGATAAGAGGAGTAGTTCAGATCTATTCATAAACTAGACAAAAAATAAATTGGTACACAAGAACAATGATTTTGGGAGGAATCAGATCATTGTTAGGTGGAAAATTTGAAGAGCCCTAGATGAGGGCAATGTCGTGGACCCTAGATCAATCAAAGGATTGATTGTGGTTGGGAAAATTTATGGAAGTCTAAGTACAGTTGGAGGGTTGTTAGGTGACTGTTAAAGAAGAGCCATACGTTCCATACTTGTGAAGGAAAACAATATTGGTAGAAGGGCAGGTGTATTGCATATAACAATGTGAAAACTTTGAAGGACTAAAGTAGTAGTCAAGTAGGCCAACCAACTATACCTAGTTCATTGTATTGCAGAGGATTGATTTAGTGAGAAGAAGGGAAAACTCCATAACCCTATACTTGTCATCATGGAGCAGTAGTATGGAAAAAGTGGGCAGACCAAAGAGATGTTCACAAGCGGAGCTGTGAACAACTGATCAAAGACCCTAACTGATGCTGGCCTTAGCACACCTACAACTCATAGATATTCCCAATCACACACTCTTATTCGTTCATTTCCGCGCATTTTGAACTATTTCTCCCTTGTGTTTCCATGGCACTCACTAACACTCCCTGGCATGCATTGACACACCCTAGCACTTGGCACATCTTGGCATGTTGGCCTGGAACTATAGCATTCCTTGGAACTACCTAGCATACCTTGTCACTCCATCCTTAGCACACCTAAAATTCATTGACACTCCCTGACACACATTCTTATTCATTCGTTTCCATGCATTGGAAACTAGTGCTCCCTTGTGTTTCCCTAACACTCCCAAACACTCCCTGGCATGCATTGACATGACACCCTGACACCTGACACATCTTGGCATGCTTCTCTGTACTCTAGCATGCCTTAGCACTGCCTAACATAACTTTTCACTCCCTCCTTAACACACTTGGAACTCACTGACACTTCTTGTCACAAACTATTATTCATTCATTTCCATGCATTAATTTGACCTTGTTCTCCCTTTTGTCTCCCTAACACTTCCTAGCTTACGTTGGCACACCTTGTAACCTAGCTATTGGATTTATGTCTTACACTAACATGCCAACTCAATTATGTGCCTTACCCCTTCGAATAGACTCCAATAGTAACCAAAAGGTCATGTCTTAGGAGTCTTCAATGCCTAAAAAAATGCTCGACACAATACTCAAGCATTTGTTTTTATTCACTAAAGAAGGAGGCTAGTTGTGTTTGCATCCCTTCATTTAACAAATATTCCCATTGACCATGTGACATGACCTATTATCATCACATTAAGAATAGTTTGAGTAGGTGGCGAAAGGGCCAAGGTGCTCCTTACTCATGTTGCAAGGGGCAACACCCTATAATTCTAGTAGTTGCTATAAATACCCCCCTTTTATCTAAATCCTTTGCACTTGTGTTATAATCTATAAGGGTAGGTTCATACAAATTAGTGTACTATCATACCACGAGAAATTTTATGAAGGCTCTTTAACATAAAATAAGATTTCATTGCATTTCTTTCACAAAAAGAAAAAAACTTCAACATGAACAACAATCAAAGAAGAATGAAACTCTGTGGCCTATGGAAGATGTTTTCCTAACAAGATTGCATTCCATATAATACCAACAAGGGTCACTAGCAACACAAAGACATTGCCCAGAGTCATCTAGATTTGGCTAGGGAAAAAACTAGAACACACGTTTTAGGGTTCTAACTCATCTACAGTGGGAGCACCATGAGTTCTAAACTCTCAAGTATATTAATATTCTGCTTACAAGTATACCCCCCATCATTAGTGATTATACAAAAAAGACTCTCTATGGCCTTACCGTCAACTTTCATAGAGTTCACCACATGGAGACGTTGGTTTTTTTTTGACAAAGTATTTTGTTCAAATAACCATCAAGATAAGGTTAAAATAAAGCCACGTGGAATATATATTTGGCTCATGTTTCCTGAACATTATAGAACAACCGCATTTTCAATCTCACCACTAGTATTTAAGTGATTGAGTTATTAAAATAAAAATGAGATCAATTGAATCAATTTATAAACTTGTTACAAGATAATATTATTAGAGTTAGCTAACATCTATGTAAGCTTGAACTACTACCATGGAAACTAAAACCTTGGATGCTTATTTAGGTACACAAAAACATTTATTTTAAATGAACAATGCTCAATAATATTAATGGAAATAAAAATGACATTAGTTTATCTAAAATTAAGTGAAAGTCATAGTGGCAATTGATTTCTTCAAAATTCTAGTGGAAATAAAATGATATTAGTTTATCTAAAATTAAGTGAAAGTCATAGTAGCAATTGATTTCTCCAAAATTCTAATGGGAAGTGATAATATGAACAAAATTCCAATAAAATTTTCACCAAAACATTAGTTTTGAGAGTCTCCAAATTAAATAAAAAAACAACCTAAAACCTACTAAGTGAATGGAAAGTATCTCATACTTCTATCAAGATAGAACTTTTTCAATTTGTATAGGATATATTTATTTCCGATAGTGAAATGCATTTTCTTCCATAATTTTTAATCAAAATGTAATTAAATTCAATTTTACATTATTCGAATGATGAATTTTGTCTATATGTTTTATGGATTCATTATCTAGCCAACATCATTTTCGGCTAACCCAACCTAAAAGGCTATGGTAACTAATGCCTCTGGGTCACATAAAAAACCCAAGTGACCAAGGGAAAAGAAAAATTGCTCAGGCAAAAGCTTAAATCTTCATCTCAATTCGGCCATTTGAAGTCCATCCTTGAGAAAAACCCCATCCCTGGAAAAATTTCGATAGATGTTCCTCTACTCGCAAGAGACTAGTGTGGCAACTACTCAGGGTTATGTCACTATAATGCACCTAAAAACACTGGCTACTCGTCCAAGGTTGAGCCATCTTTGGCACGAGCTTCCCTATTTAGATGTCAGTCAGTTGAATCGGGCAACCTAGAAAATAAAGGGAGGGGAAAGATAGATTCCTGAGGGTTGTTGATGGGTAAACTCAATAATATTCCTGCAATTTCTAATGATAATATGTTGTACCATCCCACATAAGATCTCTCTCCACCACCACACATTGAATCTAGCTCTTTACACAGAAACTTCCGGTAAATTCCCACAATTCTTCTTTATTAAGGGGGTCGGGGCAATAAATGGTAAAGCGGAACTTCTTTAGTTGGTAATCTGTGAATGTTCATCACCAGAGCTCAAAATCATCAAGTGAAGACTTATCATTGTCATCTTCAATGGATCCCTTGCTTCTCATCCCGAATCTTCGTTAAAGTTCTCTCAGAGTACCCTGCATGCACCTGAAGGTGCCCTCCTTTTCACTGCACTCAGCCATGACTTTATTCTCCCTCGTCTTGGCCACCTATTTCTTGGTGGTCTCCGGCTTCATCTATGATGTCATCATCGAGCCACCGGGATTTGGTAGTGCGTAGGATCCTATCATAGGAACATAAAACCAGTGGTCTTCCTCTCCGGAAGAGTGAATGAGCAATATATTATCGAAGGGATCTCATCGGGGTTTATGTTCTTGCTTGGTGGGGTGAGGATAATTTTGTTGGACTTGGCCTTGGAAAAACAGAGAGTGAGGATCAAGGTCTCTTCTACGGTGGCTGGGGTTTCCTCTTTGGTGATCGCTTATATCACGAGTAAGCTAATCGTTCGCATGAAAATTCCATCTTGTTTACATTAATCCGGGTTATAAATAGTGAATCTAGACGTTTTAGGTCTATTGCTAGTTTAGTGCAAGCAAAAAAACCATTTTTCAATGGCCAAAGCCATGAGTAGTACAACCTCCAAAATAATATATCTATGAAAAAAACCACTTTGATACCAAACATCAAAACTGTTCTGTCTGCATAACCAAGGAGAACTGATATATATACTGATCTGTTCATAATAAGTTCAATCTAGCAGTAAATAAAAATCATCAGCTGACCTTCGTGACCTAAATATTTACATAAAAATTCAAATATCTGACAAACTGTTCAAAAAAGGATGGAGAAATATAATCTGTAGTCTGATACAAAGGAGAAAAACAGAGCATCGGATATCTATAAAAGAGTCACGCTTGAAAATTTGGACTGTCCCATTCATATGTTCTGTGACCTGTAGGAGCCTCTATCATTCTAAAAATTCTCTTAGATTTATGGCTAAATTATGGGAAAAACTGACTGGAAAACATAAATGCAAAAGGGAATACCGACATTGTGCAGATCCAGGTATTTCTTGGCCTAAAGGAATAACAGTTATGACAAAGCAAATACTAGGTAGACTTCCTAGAAAACAATCTAAATATGACCACCACAATAACAGTAGTGATGTAGGAGTGGGGACTTCTTCGAATTCTGTCCTTTACAATTGTGGGAATAAATTTTCCCTTACTTCTATTTTGAGTAATGGAAGCTCGAAATATTTCGGTAACAACTATGAACCTTTTCCCTTTTTAAGAGATGTAACCAGCTCTGACACAGAAAATTTTCTCATAAAACATTTGAGCCTATGTTCTGCTATTTTTTATTTCACCGACCCCTACAAAAATGAGAGAGAAGGAAATTAAACACCAAAACCTGCTGGACCTTGTGGATTTCATCATTTCAGGTAGTTACAGGCTCAATGAAATAAAAATGGAGGAGATTTCTAAGATGATTTCTGCCAATTTGTTTAGGACTCTGACATCAAGACCTACACCAACACCATCTTCTATTGAGCGCCTTGATCAAGAAGAGGAGGTGACAACCTTGGAGCCTGCCTGTTCACATTTGCAGTTGGTCTATGATTTCCTCCTCAGGTTCGTAGCATCTCCTGAGACTGATGCCAAAGGGGCCAAGAGATATATTGATCATTCATTTTTTCTGAGGTTAATGGATCTCCTTGATTCTGAGGACCCAAGAGAGGGAATGCCTAAAAACAATTTTGCACCGTTTTTATGGAAAATTCATGGTGCAGAGGCCCTTCATTTGTAAGGCAATCCACAATTTTTTTTACAAATTTATATTTGATAATGATAAATTTAATATCATGAACTTCAATTGGATTAATTCTAGTCTTTTCAATCAATGCCTGAAGGAACCAAGAGAAAATTTAGAGACAGATTTTTTCACTCATTTATGAGGGGGGATTTCTTCTAATGTCGTCCTTTACAATTATGGGAATAAATTTCCCCTTGATTCTGTTTGGAGTAATGGAAGCTTGAAATATTTCAGTAAAAACTATGAACCTATGCCCTTTTTTACGGATGTGCCCAACTCTGACAGAAAATTTGCTCATACTAGTGCACAAGCAGAGTAGGTGAGCATAGTGCTACAATCCTCCCAATTTTTCCTTAAGCCATTTCAGTGAAATCTAGTTGTGCTCGAGAAGAGTAGGTGAGAAAAATGCTACAATCCTCCCATTTGTTTCCTAACATGGCTATATTAATTTTTATTGGTCTCTTGCACCCTAATTGTTTGAAAAAAATCATGACACAACAAACGAATAAATCTGAGAGCCACTGCAAATAAATAAATATGAAAGCCACTGTATACATTTATGAACTAGATTTTTATAACCAAGTACTCTAAAATTTTTTTTTCCATTATATGGTATATTTCTTTCTAGAACTAAATAAAAATTTGGCATTGTACATCACAGAGCCCCATTTCCTTCATGATAAAGATGACGAAGGTAAATTTCACGGGGTTGGAGAATTCTCTTGGAATTTTTCTATAAGTTTTTAAACCTTTTGTTTTGAGAACTCCAAAATTGATATTTGGTTATGAAGAGAGATTCCTTTGTTTCTTATCTATAAAATGTTTTAGGCCCATTTAGTAGATATATTTTTAGTCCCTACCTACGACAGTGACTATTTTTTTTGGATTGCACCATTAATCTTGTCCATACAAAAAATTGAACACATAAAATTTTGATGTGTGTGAAGTTTCTGCAATTTTTATATTTTTTAAGATTGAAATGAGAATTTTATATATTATTATTGGATCATAGCCCTAGAAATTACTCATTTAAAATAACCCAGAAAATACAAATTTCTTGGGCACATGACATTTTTTAGCCTTCTTCTGCGACTGTTGGTTAAAAAACAAACTATTCAGCTGTGGGTTGCAAAACAAACTATGGAGATAGAGGAGTGCAATTATTGGGAGGGAAAAAAAGAAGAATAAAGAATCTGAGCATATTACTGGATGGTCAATTGGAGGATTCCTTAGCTTAAGCATGGTTAAGCTAATCATTCTGCATTTTCCTCCATGCAGGTCAGCAAAAACTAGGATGAACATTTACAAAAACATAAGTCTCATTCTCACATCTTTGTTTCTTTTCCAACAATGTTGTAGGATAATATTTTCCTTTAATATTAATATTTCTTGCTTTATTTCCTAAAGGTTCTAGCTTTAAGATACTGTATAAGCTAATAATTCTGCATTTTCCTCCTAGTCCTTGAGATAATCCTGACTAGTATTCCATCTCCATTCTTGTGTTTGCTGGTTCTTTAAAATATTACATTAACATTATGATATACTGGGGATTTACAATTGTAATTCGGATCTTCTTGTGCTTATTTATGTATTGTCCATCTGTGCAGTGATTGGTTTTCTCCAACTGATAAATTGCTTCTTGCAACATTTAAAAAAAAGAAAATATGACTGTAAACTTTCCATTCAAGTATAATTGTTTATTTCCTTGGAAACTATGTAGGTGCTTGATAAGGATGGTAGCTTTATTTCAAAAGTTAACTTGGAAAGTGGTGCAAGCTGGTCAGTGGAATTGGATCATCAAACTATGGGGTGCCCTATCATAGTGGAGAATACGAGTCAGCCCCAAGAATCGCTTATAGAGGTTAGTTAAATTGTTAGATTAACAGGGTTTTTATATGCGCTCAATAATTCAATTTTGTTATTTGGGACATGGTTTAAAGTTGTCATGTTATCTTCTGTTGGTTTTGAGGCTTGGGGTTTATGATTTTAAAGGGAGTCATGGAAGCTCACAGTGACAAGATCCTGGATCTCTTTGTTGTTGAGGTAATGCCATGGTTGCAAAGACCTTTCATTATATGTAAAGCTTCCTCTTTTGTTTGTGTTTGGTTGCTTGAACAGAACATAGAATTCAATAATTGGCATTGTGATTTATAAGGAGAACAAGGTATGTAATTTATTTGAAGGTTGCGTGTGTTTCTAGAGACCAAACAAATTGCATAGTTGATGCTTGATAAATATCACTTGGAGATTGTTCTTGGGAATTTGATTGTGTATGGTTGTAGACCATAATATATTCTAGATATAAACCTTTATATTTCACCATATGTGCTCTATGTTCTGGCATATAAAATTCTAAAGGCACCATAGCCTGATTTGTCATGTTGTGAAATTTGGCAGTTTCACAATATTTTTGCACAGTTGTGGCTTCCTGGATTGGAAGTGAAACTATAACAATTTAAAAATATCAATAATGTTATAATAACCACACAGAAATTTGAAAATCACAATTTTGATCTTTAGTGAGCCCTGGACATGCATGTTATTAAAGACTACTTGCACTTAGCAAGAGACAGGTAAATCAGTGAAGTTGTTTTGGTAGACTTAGTACTCTCACTTGAATTTGTATATTAGAATTATGGAAGTGCAGTAAGATGCACAGGGAGAAGTATTGTAGCACTGTATTTTATGACTTTTCCATAGGTACATCTGCAGGAGGCTGGGTGCAATTAGGTCAGGCTATAAGTTGTAACACAAATTTTAACCTAAGAAATGCAAATTTGCCACTTGGAATGCAATTTTGACACCTTGGGGTGCATTCTAAGTATGTAATATGATGTTACATGGCATATAGGATATCCCCTTTTCCTTATCATCCATCAGGTTTTATATTTATGTACATGGCATGCATTTTTTAATGCAAGTGGACATTTTGGCACTGAAAATAATAGATAGAAAGCACAGTAGTAATAAGGAGACACATGACCTTGAAGATGCATTGGATCTTAGGGCCTTTGGAGGATTTTTGGACCTTGGGGAGCAGTGCTCATGCCATGGAGGGCTTGCTTGTTAATCACTGTCACCTTTGATTCTGACACATGTTACTTGACTGGTTTGAACTTTATACCTTCTAAACTCAGACTGTGAGTGAGCCCTAGACTTAAGTTTGGTGAGTCAAGGCGCTATCATGCAGGACTTTTCTCCCACATCAAACTTGAGCTGGAAAACCTTTTAAATGAATATTGAATGCCTTTTAATTGTCCATGGCCACGTATACCCCCATATTCACATAGTTGGTAAGGTATACCTCTCTACAAAATGGGGAGGTGGGGTTCATTTTTTTAGATAATAGCATGCCACCAACTTAAATTCAAATAAAAGAAAAACTACTCAGTGAGAGTACATTGGTTGGAAAACTCCACTGATAACATATATGATAACAAATTTATTATTATTGAAATAGAATTTTAGAAAATTGAGCTCAAACAGTGTGCAACTTTGGTTTTCTTGACATTCATCAAAAGTCGCAACAACCCAGTGGACATTTAAAATAGTGAGTAGACTGCTATCAAGTGGACTCCAATAGTATAGCTTCACAATCTAGTTAAATTGTTAATGCATGTAGAATCCCAAACTAACTGCCATTGATTTGTTGAACATATTTCTCAATAAAAAAATTGATTGATCAAAAGCCAGTTCCAGATGAACCATAGTATGGGTAGCCTAGACCGGGACCTGCTCCAGCACCTGTTGTGTGCAATCCTGATGGAACCAGTTGTGGATCTTGGAGTGATGTTGCATATTTTGCATATTGGTTTGAGTTGTATGGTGTTGTGGAGCCTAGAACACCATATTGAGAAGCAAATGAAATTCCTCTGTATGAAGGTTGTGTTGCATATGGAGGAGGCTGAGATCCATATGTTGTAAGGCCCAATGGATATGCTGAGTAACGAATTGGTGGTGGTGTAGACGCTGGTACCTGTGGCCGTGGCATATGATATGAGTTCAGGATTGGATAGTCTATTCCATAAGCCATCTGCATCTGTGGAATTGACTGCATCTGTGGAGATACTGCAGGTTGTGATGATAGCTTCTCCTTCTGGCCATCAGCTGCAAGTTCCACAGTAACATTCCTTCCATCAATGGCTTTTTTTGGTTCTTTAAGAGCCTGATTTGTAGCCTCCACATTCTTAAAAGTCACAAATGCAAATCCCCTGGATTTTTTGGTATTCTTATCATATGCAACCAAACCTTCTTCTATCTCTCCATATTTGGAAAAAACTTCTAAAAGCTTATCATTGGCAGTGTCATATGAAAGACCACCAATGTAAAGTTTCCTTTGAGCCTGATCTATACTTTGACCAGGACCTATGCTTTCCACTACCAGATTGCTTATAGTAATCCTCCCATCAGTAGTCTTGCTAGGCTCTTTCAATGCCCTTTGAGCAGAATCCATATGCTTAAATGTGACAAAGCCAAATCCTCGTGACTTTCCTGATGTCTTATCCATAGTAACAACACCTTCTTCAATCTCCCCATACTATTTAAATGCATCACATAGGGTATGTAAAGAAGTATCCCAAGCCAATGCACGCACAAATAGCTTCCGATGAGCAGGGTCCTTGCTTGCAACATCTTTAATTTCTTCTGCAAATGCAGGGTATGAAGAACCTGCATTGACCATCAAAGAGATCAACTGCTCTTTTCTCAATGGCTCCAACAGAGAGTGCAGATTGTCCTTCGAGAGTTGCAGAGTGGCGCCATTGGCTTCCTCGTCTAGCTTTCTCTTCTTACCATCGCCCTTGACCTCCATGATTTTTTCTCCGGTTTGAGAAGAGGGGGGTTCATACTAGCTTCAATTCCCCAAATTGACTCATTCCAAGTCTTTTAAAGATTGAATGATTACCAAAGCTTCCCTCTATATCTATTAACACATGTATAGAAATGCGAGGAAGTTGTAGGTGACTTACCCATGTCTAATTATCCAACAAGTACAATAATAATTAACACTTAATAGACTCAACTTTAGGAGGGATAATATTAAAAGGTCTACAAAAATATGCTATCAAACCCTGTTGCACCCTTTTTAATCCTCTTAGCTACATTATAATTTATAATAGACCCTGTTGCACATTTTCATACCAAGTCCAAAATTATCTGCCGAAATTTTCATAGTTTTGTGAAAGTTGTAGCTATTGGTATTTTGATTCTTGTGCAATCTTGAGTGGCAGCCATGTAACTTCTAATGAATAAATATGTATCTTTTCAATGTCATCAAAGTTTATCCTCCTTGACAGCTTACCTAGGTTTTCTTGTGGTCAGCCTCTTTGTTGGTACAATATTTCACAGACCTTGGAGTACGATGAAGTAGAAACTCTAGTATTTATCATGACAATTTGCCTTGGGCCTCTCTTGTGCTTGGTGTATTGTTTGAAGGGTATTTCGAAAGAGCTGTGGCTCACAGATTCAGGAGTATCCTAATGGAATGGAAGGATTTCCTGGGGACTGTCTTAATGATCTATTTTTTTATAGCTTTCATGAAAGGGCAATGTATCATAAACAAGTATCCCCATTTTTTGATTTTTCTCTTTGGTAGAAGGAAGTAATAAAACGAGCTTCAGGTATATTCTATTTATCCCTTCACAATTTATATTTTGGGTCTAGATAGCTCCTAATGCCCAAATCTAGTGCATTAGTTTCTCATATAAGAAGAATGCAGAGAATAGAATGTCACAACATATTTAGAACATCCATCAAGCTAAAATAATAGAAGGGACTGGGATTTTCTATTTGTGATTGGAATTTGTGTTTCTAACTGGGATTTTATTTTTCTCATTGGGTTTGTTGTTTATTTGGAGTCTCCTCTATTACAGAAGGTTATAATTTGTAGATGGTGTCGGTTGAAAGAAGTAGCTATTGATCTTGTTACTTGCAACTTTTTTATTTTATAATTTGAGCTTGCAAGCTCTATATGCTTATTAGGCATCCTTGTTCTTTCCATAAATTTGAATATCTAGAATGACCAATTCAGATCTTCAATCCATTTTGTTTAAAGCCATGCTTTCACTTACTATAAATATACTTCCATAATGGGATCCAAGTGGGTAGAAAGATCAAGGGACTAAAAGTGGAGGGTAGAAGCTTGTTAGTCCAAGCTTAGATCCTTATATATAGGACAATGGAGCAGTGGATGTTCTTTCTGTTTAACTATCTATTGGTTATGTAGTTTGCCCGATTGTTGTTCCATTGAGGTTTGGATGTGACTAGTCAGCTCAAGCTAGGACCCTTCTGTTTCAATCCACTACTAATTCCAGAGCAATAGGATTTTTCACTATAAATTCACTGCTTTCCATGCGGATTAGAGTTTGTCATTGAGGTTATTTGAGCTGTGATCTTAATGTTGTTCCTTTTTAAACATACAAATTTGGTTGAATTTGGTTCTTGCTGAACATGCCTTTTTTAGGTTACATTGCCTGTAAAGGCTAATCTGTTAAATTTGGGGTTTTGCCAGTGTAAGATGGGCATTACATAAATGTGTGCGAGTTTTCTATACCTCTCAAAAATGAATTCTTTAATGTCCCAAATCTGCAAATGAATGCCCTTCCATGTCTTAGGACTAATACTTGGATATGTCTCTTTGCTTGATATTGCAACCTTCAATCTCAAAATGAATCATCTCATTTTTATTTGTGGGTATCGACTGTCATATGGGTAGGGGTTTTCTTCTGTCATATTTTTATAGTGTTCTTTCATATTTATGTCCATGTCATGTTCCTGCAATGCGAAATTCTTGTTTTTCATTCCTATTTTCATTTAGTTACTATAAATTATATTTTCTCTGGTCTGATACACGTTTCCAATTCTTGTAGAAAAGACACTGTTTGGAGAAAATTAGTGGTATTTCTTCACTCCCAGGGATAGGAAGTATCCAAATGGTTCTTGCCCCAACAGGGCTGCTGGCTCAGGATACTGGAAAGGCATAGGTGCAGATAAACCCATCACTTCTAAGGGTAGCAACAAGCGTGTTGGAATCAAGAAGTATCTGGTTTTCTATGTTGGAAAAGCACCTAAAGGAAACAAGACTAATTGGATTATGCATGAATACTGCCTTGCTAGTGTCAATAGATCTGCAAAGAAGAAGGACAGCTTAAGGGTAAGCAAATGTTCCTGTGTATTGTCTTCTATGCATATTCCTGTGTGTCAATAGACAGTGTAGGTGTTGTTTGGTTTAAAACACCTATTAGACTGGATGCCATTGTGGCCTAGTCGTGATAGGGCCCAAGTTAGCTAGACTCGTCACTCTAGGGAATAAATCTATTTGGGAAACATGGGTTTATCATTTAAGTTATAAAATCAAGGGTTTTCTCACGATTAGATCACGATGAATTGATACTACACTGATATCATAATAAGAATGTGGATATTCGTTTGATCAACATATTATTGATAAATATGATTATGTCCAACCATATTATTGAAGAGTTTTAAGGGCTTTCCTCATTTGATGAAAAATACACTTCAAAACTTTATACATTCATCATTTGTATACATGAGTTTAGATCATAAATATAGCATCATATATCATTCAATTCTTTGTAATCATAATAAAAGAGCTTAAGGATTAGAGGAATCCTAGTGATGCATTGAAATTCTTTGAATATATATACAATAAAATTCTTACTCCTTTTTACTGCTACGTATTTCTTGCAGAGGTTTTGATTTCAATGCAACAACATAGTTAGATCAATTGCTCGCTTTCTGAACATAGAAACAATTTGATGGTTTTCTTCATATAAGTTGACTCAAAATTTTCTTTGGATTTATCTATAACTTTGATTGATTTCTCTGTGATATTTTAAATGTTGGAAAGAGGCTACATCTCTTCCTAATGCCCAAATCAAGTGCATTAGTTTCTCATATGGATGTTTGGTCCTGAATGTCATCAAACTGTCCCCCACTGGCAGCTGCATTTGTCACTTTCTCCTGTGCAAAATGGGTCGATTCTTCACCAATAACATAATCCTCCGAGTTTAATTTAGTAAATGAACTTGAGGATTTCCCTGTAGCCTCCACTTGTTCATATCTTTTATCCTTCTCTTTGAGTCCATCAGCTGACTCAATTGGTACCGAATTTGTTTTAGTTTTGGAAGTCTTTGTGAATTTTGGATATGCATAATATATCCAAGTTTTACCATCAATTGAAATACACCAGTCCAATTTCAAAATGTTTGGCATTGCAAGCAAAAAACATCAGAATTTTTTGTACCCAAAAAAATCTTTGTTGACTTCAATATCATTTCTTACAATTTCTGACTGCAGTTCTACAATGTTGATACCCTTTGGATATGAATACAAGATATTTTCTATCTGTTCCATCACTGTTTTAGGAATTTGACGAGGCCTACAAACTGATTCTTGATTAGATTCAGTTTCAAATCCTTCAGAACGTCAAGGTACTATATTACTATTGGCTTCAAACTCTATATCTCGAAAGGCATCTCCAACAGGGCCAATAGGTTCACCGTACCAAGAACCCAGAATACCATCAGGAGGATGATTGAATTTCTTGCCTCGAAGCCCTCTTCCTCTAACAAGTGAATTCCACTTCCACATAATGCTTGCATCATTACAAAGTGAAGTTGAAGAATTTTCTCTATTTGCAACTAAAATATTGTAGTTTTTCATCCACAAGTGGTGTAAAACGCTAGAGAAATCTCCATCTCTAGATATCAGGAATAAATGTGCAGGTGGAGGGTATTGTGAATTCCATAGAACCAGATCAACTAACAGAGCTCTGTCAGCACTGTCCTTTCCACCTATTGTAATAAGCATTTTACCCAGCAATATTTTAACTAACAGAGCTCTGTCAGCACTGTCCTTTAGCACAAATTTCATAAGAAATTTATCCAACAAGAGTTTAACTAGGCATTGGACGAGGAGAGAGATCCATGCGCTTAGGTTTGGACTACACATCCCCTTTGCGTGCTCATGGATCAACCTCGAGGGAAAGCTACGGGAAAAGAACATGTGCCTAATACTAATAGGCTTTACTTATGGGAATGGCCGGAGAGCGCTCTTTACCAAAGGTATCACCCACAGCAGAGGAAACACTGGTTTAAGCTCCTTTAGTTGCAGAGTCCCTAGCAACAGGAGGTTCAGCTTTGTCACCAACATTAGTAGCAAGGGAAAACCAAAACCCCAGAGAGGTAGAGGTGGAAAAATAGAACCATTTGCACTAATTGAACCATCTTCAAATCGAGACCAAGTAGGCTAAAAAGAAAAGGCATAGATAGGAGGGGTAGAAGGAACAGTTACAGAGCGAACGTTATATATATAGGTCATGTAGTTAGGAAGAACAAACATGTTATCCTAATTTATTCAGTTGAGCGACATTGATACGAATATTCAGCTAGGTAATCATGTTGGATAAAATATGAATATTCTTGAAATAATAATAGCATTTATTTTACATTGATTGACTTGGACATTGGAGGTGGTTTACCGTTTACTGCTAGACCTTGTTTGGATGTTTGGAAGACATTCTTCCTCGAAGTGTTGGATTAGTATGGAGCTTGGCGACTTCATGTTGTTGATGCATGAAGGGAGTTTGTGTGCTTGGAGTAGAGTTGGGTATTTCACCATGACAAAAACATTCCAAAATCAACATGAGCACACAAAATATCATGACATGTGAACTCTTGGGTTGAGGGAGTGGATATGTAGGAGTGGGAGTCCTTAAGGTGACACATTACCTTGGATATGCATTGTCCTCAAGGAGACACATGACCTTGGAGGTGCATTGGAACTTAGCACCTTTGGTGGATTGCTGGACTTTGGGGAGCAGTGCTCATGCCATGGAGG
Source organism: Pinus albicaulis (assembly GCA_034641835.2). Lineage (NCBI taxonomy): Eukaryota > Viridiplantae > Streptophyta > Pinopsida > Pinales > Pinaceae > Pinus > Pinus albicaulis. The sequence continues at coordinate 22,411,508 of MU968450.1, forward strand.
GCTTGCTTTTTAATCACTGTCACCTTTGATGCTAACACATGTCACGTAGAGTAGAGTGCTTCACATGGGTGGACCTACTTGTGTCTTGCAAGTTTTCTTGTAGTGGACTAGGTCCACTAAAGCCCCTTTACCTCTCATATAAAAAGAGGAAGGAGTGAGTTGTTATTATAGTTGATGATGCACTTGTGCATATTCCTTTCAAGCTTGGTTTTGGGATGTAAGAGCAGTGCTACTCTCTCTCTCTCTGTGACAATATATCTAATTTGATGTGTATGTTGGTGACAATATATCTGACTTGTGCTTTGCTCTATCTTCCCTACAAGGATTCCTTGAAAGATAAACAGTTTGGTGAGCATAAGTAACTAATTTGAACTGTAGCGAAAAATCTGATATGAATCTGCTATTAATTGAGGTTCTAATACTAATGATGTGAGCCAACCCAGAAGTATGCTATTATAACTGAAATTTGAAATCCAAAAATTCTGGAACTAGATCTGAAATATAAAAAATAAAGCAGACAAAAAAATGAAACAGTTACAAGTCGAGTGGTAGTCATGAAACTACTTAAGTCCTCCACTCGAATCTTGTATCTTTATCTGCATATGTTTTAGAGAGAAACCATCACCATTTTTCTCTAGGGACTTTATTGGCTCAAAAACCTGTCAGTGTTTACAGTCAAGCTCAATGATAGTGAAACAAGCCATTATCCACGAACATTTTCTGTTGTTTGGGACTAGGTGCTCTTTTATGAAACAAATCTAACAGTGTTTTCAATAACATTGTTAGATTATAGCTACTGAAACTATGTGTCTATAGTCATTTTTCATGATGGTTTTCTAATTTCTTTAAGCAATAGGCACTTGTTTAGGAAACAACTGGATGGACGACAGTTAATAGAATCCTAGTTAGTTGCTCCAATTTTCTTGATGACAAGACGAAGAAATGAAACTTGGAAAGAAATTTAGAAGAGTTCCTTGAATAAATAGAGTTGTTGACTAATTCACATAGTGGATCAACATGTTGAAGCAGAAAAATCCAGAAGATTCCCTACAAATAGTGCACATAGTGGGTCATCATGTTGGATAAAATATAAATATTCTTGAAATAATAATAGCATGAATTTTACATTGATGGACTTGGACATTGGAGGTCGTTTACTGTTTGCTACTAGACCTTGTTTGGATGTTTGAAAGACATTCTTCCTTGAAGTGTTGGATTAGTATGGAGCTTGGTGACTTCATGTTATTGATGCATGAAGGGAGTTTGTGTGCTTGGAGTAGAGTTGGGTATTTCACCATGATAAAAACATTCCAAAATCAACATGAGCACACAAAATCCCTTGACATGTGAAATCATGGGTTGAGGGAGTGGATATGTAGGTGTGGGATTCCTTAAGGTGACACATTACCTTGGATATGTATTGTCCTTAAGGAGACACATGACCTAGGAGATGTATTGGAGCTTAGGTGCTTTGGAGGATTGTTGGACCTTGGGGAGTAGTGCTCATGCCATGCAGGGCTTGCTTGTTAATCACTATCACCTTTGATGCTAACACATGTCACATAGAGTAGAGTGCTTCGCATGGGTGGACCTAAATGTGTCTTTCAAGTTTTCTTGTAGTGGACTAAGTCCACTTGTTATTGTAAAGCCCCTTTACCTCTCATATAAATAGAGGAAGGAGTGAGTTGTTATTGTAGTTGATCATGCACTTGTGCATATTCCTTTTCATACTTGGGTTAGGGATGTAAGAGCAGTGCTACTCTCTCTCTCTCTCATTCAATCTTCTTTTTAATTTATGTGTTTTTGTCTTAAGGTGTTAGGATTTGTTGGAACATTCACTCGAAAACTTCATATATATAAAGAATAAATGAAACCCATGAACACAATCACAACCTATCATATAATTCTCCATGCTTTTGAAAACCCTAGATAGGGAAAACCAACAGAAACCCTAGCTCCACCAAAGACTCTCCAACAATCTAAAATAACCATGAGAAAAACCTCCAATGTCAGAGTATCTTTGGTTGAGCCACTGTAAACCCTAAGTTATTTTGGAATTGTGTTATTTCAGATTTGACTTCCAGCTTACCACTCCCTTGCATACCTTGTCACTCCCATAAATTATGTTATTTTAAAGATTTTAATTCCAAATTTTCACAAATACAATGTCCTCAATAATATAGTTGAACACTGCCATATTCATAGTTGGATCATATTCCAAGAATATATACATTTTTTGTATTGATCAACAATTGTCTCACGAAGAGAAATCACGTCACAAGCGAAAATATATGCACATGTTTCATCACCTCCCAATGCCATAATTTCAATCCCTTCCTATCCCCCATGGGTGAAAACTATGAGAACAAAATCTTGACCAAAGGTGTGAAACTCCTCGCTGACAACTGCTAGTCCCAAGCCTATTGGGCATTGGTGTATTCTTCCCATATCTGGATGTTTTTTTTACATTTTTGAGCAAAATTATTTAACTATTTGGCCTTTTCTATCAAGGGAGTCACTGTGTTGTGGGGTGCTCAAGGTGATATGACATGGTAGGATGGCAGGGTGGTTAATGAATTGTATCCATTTAGCTTTAAAACATGTTTCTCTTAGAATATTTTGATAAGAATGGCTCTTTGTTCATGAGGAGTCACATCTATAATTTCATTGCAAGGGAGAATTTGTCCCAACTTTTTTCTTTCCAGTTACATCCTCCCCGTTCTGTACATCATGGATAATTGTGTTTGCAGGTTTTGTGGCTCCCATAATACATATCTGGTGCACTCATCACACACAAGAACTTATGGTCAGTTGTGGGAAAAAGCTGTGCAATTCAGCACAACAAACTATTCAACTACATCTTCTATGGATTAGGACATGTGGACAATTCAACCTAAAAAGGTGGTGTGATGGGTGCAGCTGCAGTGGATGCAACTTGAAAATCCTCAGGTGTGGAAAATTCAACCTAAAAACGTAGTGTGATGGGTGCATCTGCAGTGGTTGTAAATCCCCAGGAGTTGTTTGCGGGTTTCCATGAGTAATGAGGGATCAATTCACATTTTGTACCCATTTATTTCCAGAATTCCCTCATTAAGTACTAGTTTAAGACTCAAGACTATGTTCACTAGTGATAAACCTCAACTCAGAAAGTTGTATATGATATCTCCTTGTCCTTGATGCAAGTATTTAACTCTGAACCTTGTACTTGTTCCTTGACTCAAAATTTGTCTAATATGATATAAAATGTTAAGTCATGTTGAAGATGGAATTTATTACTGTAATTTTTAAAATTTAGAACCATATCTTCATAGTTGCAATTTGATTTTCTGCAAGAATTTTGTAATAATATCTTCATAGTTGCAATCTGATTTTTTGCAAGGTTTTTGTAATAATATCTTCATAGTTGCAATCATATTTTCTGTAATATTTTTGTAATAATATCTTCATAGTTGCAATCTGATTTTCTGCAAGATTTATGCTGAAATATGACCTTGGTAATTTTAATGTCTATGTTTGAGAGAATAAGTAAAATGCTTTAAATTCTGAAACAACCAATCAAAAATTCTACCATATCTGTAAATATAATAGTTGGTTAACGAGAAATTTATCACTTTCTTTCTTGGATTCATTTTTTTCGTCTTTTCAAGGATTAAATTAGTAAGGCATTAATAATTTAATTATGGTTTTCATTGTTGGCTCATGTTACTTGGGACATGCAGGTCACATTGTACCATCATACTCACAATAAATATTGAATGATGAAGTGGCTGAGCAAGCCTTTTAAAGGTTCAAGTCACAAAGTGTCAGATGGACACTACGTAGGGGTGCATTTGGAGATGACAATGTAATTTGGCGTGTGCCCTCTAATGCCACGATAATCCCTAATTCATCAGAGTGTATTGTATTTTAAACTTCAATATTCTATCTGTTAGCTCTATCAAAGTTAGCGTCATCCTAGTGTTTAATTTGAAACTTTATTTTAGTGGAAAAATTCACTGTTTTTTGGTGGAATAGTTCATAATTTATTCTGATATTTTTTTGCAAATGTACTAGTAAAGATGATAAATGTGTGGTTTACTTCAGAGGGTTCTCAGTTATTTCTAGATACGCTTTTAGTCATTTGCTTTGAATACTTCTCTAGTGCTTTACCTTCATATTTTATCCCCTGAACAATTGCTCCTGAGGTCCATGTTTTTGTGTTTATTCGCTATTTCTGTGGAAAATTTTTCCTGAGGTTCTGCAAGGTAAATCTAAATGTAAAAAATACTATTTTACATATTGATATTTGTTGAAGACATTGTTGTGTGATACTTTAATTTCATAAATCTAGATTTCTATTTTGTTATCTATATCAATATATAATAACAGGTTCATGGATTGTTCATATTTCTCAAATTGTGGAGTTTTTCCTTTCCTATTGCACGTTCCTTTATATTGTTATGTTGTTATTCAAATTTTTAGTTGTGCTCTCCAGTTATTCTCGTACATAGTACATGCTTTGATAGATTATACCAAAAGTCTTACCAATATGATAAAATTGATTATTGTATGTGGACATTTTTGTTCAGGATGGTCCATTACAGAATCAAGATGACGCTTTTCATATATTCAACTAAACTTTTTTTGCTTAACAAGACTGTCATTTCCATTTTTTAGTGAAACTGTTTATGGTTTGATACTCTCATACAACCTTTATCAAGTTACATGCACCCTCATTAGAAAAAGCAATAGAATTTTGCTTGCCATGACTATCTTTCTTTGTCATTGTTGACTTAAAAAAATCTTTTAGCTAAGAAACTAGTTTCAAGGTTATGGCATAACTTGTCATATAAATTGAATAGAAGTTATATCCAAAATGTTAACTTGTAAACTACTTAGCTAGTTTTAGGATTTGCATTTAAAATCTACTTCAGTTTGAAATTTGAATGAGTTGTTCCATAGACTTGAATAAAGATATTTTGGTATAAGGATTAAAAATTAGCCCATAAGGCCTTCTCAGTTATTCATTTATTTTATCTGAATATAACATTTACTATTAAACTATAACCACTCGGCACAAATATGTCAACAAGATCATACATTGTACAGTGTCGTAGAATAAAAATAGGAGCAAGGACATTGAATTATTTCAGTTTTCCTGGTTTTTATTCATTTGGTGTATCTTTGCACCTTTAGGGGCAATTGCTAGTTTAAAGTCTAATTATTTAAAGGGTGCTAGCTCAATGGAAGAGCACCTGCTTTACAAGCAGGAGGTTGGTGGTTCGATTCCATCGTGCCATGATATTCATAGGGAATGATGAAGATCAGTTTTTGGTGACGGATGCTCTTTTGACCTTCAACAATGAGCTTATGGTGACATTTTTCGACCCTCGCCAAAATATGAAATGGTGATAGTCAACGAATGCCACCATATATACACATCAATAATGACGACCGTTAAAGATCCATCACCATAAATCATTTTTGTTGATATGAAATGGTGAGGGTCACTGTTTTTCATTATAGTCATTATTCATGACAGACCTTGATGTCATCAATGAGTTTATGGTGACGGTCAATGAACGTCACCATATATATACAACAATAGTGACGGTCATGAAAGGTCCATCACAAAAAAACGTTGTTGTTCATATGAAATGGTGACAGTCACTATCTGTCATTATAATCAATATTTGTGATGGACCGTGAATGTCACCACAACACATACTTTCGGTGACGCCACCTTTGGTGACGTTCAATTTTTTGGTGATATAGGCTATTGTCCGTTACCATTGCTCATATGAAATGGTGACGATCACTATCTGTCACTATAAATTATTATTAGTGACGGACCTTGAATGTCACCACAACACCTATACTTTTAGCGATGCCACCTTTGGTGACATCCAGTTTTTGGTGATGAAGACTCTTTTGATCCTCACCAATGAGCTTATGGTGACCATTTTCGCCCCTCACCATTGTGATTTTTTCTTGTAGTGTCAAACCCTCTAGTATAGTAAAAATGTTAAGGCTTACTGTAATAATTTTTTTTTTTTACACTTTCTGTTTGATTTAGTACATGGTAAATAAAAAATTTAAATTTTAATGTTCATTTAAAAAAATAAAAAAATAAAAAAAAAAATCCATTATTACACTAAACCCTTGATTATTTTTGTTTCTACCCTTGCTTCTTCATGTTTATGTGACTTCATAATTAGGGATTTTCATTTTAGATTTATAGGGTTTATATTTTTATATATATAGGACTATGACATCTAACCCATGGGACGATTTGCACATCAAGAAAAGAAAAAAAACGCATGTTCTTTGTAAATTATTTACAAAAATTATTATTTTTGAACTATATGTAAGTTTAACTAATATGTATTATTTACTATGTATCATATAGAGCCAAAAAATGACAAAGCTCGATAATATTATTTTTGATATAAGACCAGAAGAGCGTAAAATCTTGATGGAAAAATTGTAGAAGGATGAATCAGGTGAATGAAAAAATACTATCGATCCAATATGAGTTTCTTTTTTTTTATTTTCATTAATAATATACTTAAAAATATTAGATAACATGTTTCAAACAATCTATTAATTCACATATGTTTAATATTCTACAGGGACCAACAATGAAGAAAATGAATGTTAATGTTCCAAGAAAAGAAAAAAATAGAACATGCAAATGAAAATGAATTGCTCCTTAGCTCATTTGGAGTGATGCTCGAGGTTGACGAAAGGGGGAAATTTTTTTACCAAACTTTGAGGGATCTAGTGGAATGAATGCATAGACGGTCTTTCCACTTACAATACAAAAATCAATCCAATGATTCCAAGAACCAAATTTTATCTAAACTATAGGTTGAGTTTCTATAGAATTGGTCAATGAGACATGTCAGACTTCTAATAGGAAAAACATACACCAAAAAAAAAGAAGGAATGAAAAAGTAATATTCCTTTAAATTTTCTTCTAGAATTATATGTATATATTAATAGAAAGCAATCATTTATAAATATCACTTTTGCTATATTTACTTGTGATATGTCATATGTCAACATAAAAATTAAATAGCTTATTGTCATGTTACATTTTTAGGAAGACTATGAAAATCTCAAAGGATGAATGAGCTGATATAGGAAATATGCCAGTAGGAATGTCCAAAAAGGCGTACAAGGAGATGGTCAAAGAAATTGAGATAATTGCATCGTACAAGGAGCCATCTCAACAACAACGTGCTTCAAATGTAATATTTCATTGTATTTTTCTATTAGGTACAATAAGTAAAAAATTTAGCATTAAATATTAATTTTTAAGAAATTTCTTGCAGAGAAGAAAAGAAAATGGAACCCATTCAACACATAAAACAAGACGAAATGGAAGAAAAGGATTGATATATAAGGTTTTCAGTAACTGTTACTTCCTTATAACAACTTAACTATATTTCACTTTTGTATATTTTAAGTTGTTTTATGACAATTATCATTGAATGCCTTCAAACATGTGCAAACATACAAAGAAGAAACATCAGACGAATTGATTGACATTGGGTTAAATATGGGTTGTCAGTATATGTTGGTATATCAAAAATTAATTGTGGAATTTGTAAGAATCTATCGATATTATTTTACTTAGCTCTCTCTATAATTAATAGAAAAAAAATTCTTTTATATTAAATGTATGATTTGTTATGGGGTATAAAACTTGCAGTAAACAAAGTATGGAACTGCGCCAACAAATGAATTGTTGAAAGATGGCATGAAATTTGGTTTTGAAAGAATGTGTATAGTTCATGAGTAAATTCTTTCTATGGTAAATTTATTTTTTATTAAAATGATGTATATTACTTAATATTGCAATTTTCATTATTCTCTCCAATGTATATACACTCATTACAGTTTATTTTTATGTTTGTAGATGGAAGTTTAAGAAGAAGACAACAATCAACACCATGAACAAAACATTCCTCAAAATAACACAAGTCATGGAAGTAGCCCGAGTAGTGACAACAGTTCAAGTGAAGAATGATGATCAATATGTTTGGATATCAAAGCAAGGCATTCAATTTCTTGAAATATTTTTGTTTGAAATCAAACATTTTGTTTAATGTAATGGACATAGTGTCCCAATTGAAAGACAAAGCAATACCAATAATTGTCCCATTTTGTATGAAAAAGAGTGCCTTATATATATATGTGTGTGTGTGTGTGTGTGTGTGTGTGTGTGTGTTTTAATTTATTCTATTGTGTTCTCCATTGTCGCTATGAAATGTTACACCACTAATTAAATATATGAATGATTAAATATTATAATGAAGAGATGCGAAATTTTATGATATGATATAAAAAATTAATCCAAACATCACATTCAAATGCACTAATAAAAATTTAATTGATGTAAATATTTTTATAAGATATGTGTCGACTTTTGATGAATAATGAATTTTAAAAAATCAAAATAATTGCACTGTCACAGGTCGATGTTTCTAAAAAATACAAAATGAGCACTGGTGCATGTTAGTTACTGTGCACTGGTGCGTTTTTATGCTAATTTGCACCGGTGCATTTCTAAGATGTATGGGCCTCGCATAAATACCAATACCAATTAGAACGCTGAGTGTGTTTGTGCGATACTACACACAAATGCATTTGTGTGATACTACGCACTAGTTCGTTTCTACGACCTATGGGCACTACACAAATTCAAATACCAATTAGAATGCCCGGTGCACTTTATCGACGAATACCACTTGGGCAGCCTGATAGGCATTGCATGCACCAGTGAGGTTTTACTTTAACGTACAGGTGCATTTTTATAACTTGACGACCCAATGAGTTGTATCATCTATACAGTGCCCAGTGTGGTTTTACACCTTAATGGCTAGTTGCATGCACCTTCTATCAGCCCGTTTCGATTGTATGATTGACACGCATCAGGTTGTTGCTAAACTCCCTGGGGCATCCAAAAAAAATTTCCTCCCTGGTGCTTGGTAGGTTTACAGTACCCGTGTGTTCATGGTACAATGCACTGGTGCATTGAAACCTGATTAGTGCACTATTGAGAAAAATATTCGTAGGAACCTCCGACCGCCCTTTTTTTTTTTAATTTTGTTGAAATTCTGATAGAAGATCTCCCAAAACCTCTGTTACCGAAAAAAAATGTTGGTTGCAATTTTTTTTTGACAATTTTGGCCAATTTTATAACACTAAAGACCTTTGTTATAACCTCTGCTAGAGGGTCTTTTCCTTGTTGTAGTTGTGGTTTTGTTGCACAAGTGTGCAAATCCACCGGTGCTTGGTAGGAATGGTTGAAACCTACAAGATGTGGTCACATGCATAAAATATGGTTAGCAGGTTAGTGAACACATGCTAATATATATAAAAAACTCTAAATTATGGAATGTAGTATGCTGCATATAAAGAGAAGAAATAAAACTAAATTAAAACAAAAACAAAAGCTCACAATGAGTCAAACGAGACAATAACGCAAACGGTGGAATTAACATCCCCTCTTATTGACCACTATTAGTAAGAAATATAAAACGTTGCACTCTTGCAAAAGGATACTTAGAACTATGGAGTTCTAAGACCTAGGGCAAGGAAGTTTTTACCCTCGAGCTGATGTCGCAAAGGCCTCTCTCTTCTCCAAAGGGATTGAAGTTGTTGGGTGGCCAATAACATAATCCTCTAACTCTAGTGTTTCTCTAGATTACACACTACTGTCTTGCTCATGGGAAATTTGGCCATCATAACAATGTGTTCTCCTTTTTTTCTTCTCATGGTGGAAATTTATAGGCAAATTCAAATACTTCTTCCCTCTCCTAGTACACTTGTGGATGGTGATACTTGCCCTTGAAACTTTCAATGGATGGAGTTGTGGATGGTTTGTGATCTTTCTTGCAAAAACATCTACCTCAAGTGAAAGCATATTATTTATCAAATATTATTGAAATACATGAGATTTAAAAAGAAGATGAGAGAGGGCATACCTGCCGGCGCTAAAAATTGATTTTCTCGGGAGTACGAATGTGTGGCATCACCTCTATTCGTTCTGGAGTGTTGATCACAGTGCTTCTTTCGGTTCGAAGAACAGATCTTCTGAGCTCTCGTTATGGTCCTCCAAAGCTTTTGAAAAGGGCGATATATAGGTGAATATGGCCCTATTTCAATTCATTTTTACTTGTTGAGTTTTTTAGAGGTTAGAGGCTTCTGTGGAGCAGTTATTTCCATTGCAGTCAGCTTGAGCACAAGGGATTAGTGTTATCATGCCCAGGTAACCTCCATGATGTTATGCACTTTAATTTTTTTAGTTTGAGGGTGTCCGGGGTCAAGTGGACTGCTTGACCCAGGGGATGCCTTATCGAATCTTTCTAGATGATCTCGAGGAGGTCTGGCTAGAGACATTGATGGCTCTGGAGAGGGACTATCATCCAATTTTACGTTGGGTGGCAGTCTCGGTTTTGTCAACAGCTCTAGTAGTAGTACCGAGAGCAGCTGTGGATCAAGGTGCCCCACCTGGGGGAGCACCACCCAAGATTTAATTTGTACATAGGGAAAGCACCCAATATGAGGATGCTTCCCCTAATTTTGACAACGTTTTGTGTATCTTTGGGCTGAATAATGGGTTAGCGACACTATTTTTTGTTCTCAGACTCATACAACATGATATATATATGGGAGATATTTTTTGCAGCTCTACATGTTGTGTTTTATGGATTTGTGTTATGGTGATGGATATCTATATTTTCTATGTTTTTTGTTTTTCATGTATGATGGTTTAGTCGAGATGCATTCCAGTTTATAATATTTTTATCTTTGCGATAAACTGTTTGGTTTTGACTCCTTGGTACATGTGTAAACGTAATATAGTCAAATTGTATGCTTAATATTTTTTCACTCAAATAATTTCCTAATAGAGGTGAATCTCTTAACTCAAATGTTTGGTTTAATTATGACACTACTAACTGGGAATCAAGGTAGACATCCATATGGCGTATTCCCTGATGGAGGAAATTTCACATAAGTCCGATGACTGCATCATATTCTACTTGATTGTTTGTTGCTGAACCAATACACACACAGTTAGTGCAGATTGGTAATTGGGCAGGGTGATAGATGACCTAGGAAGTTGTTGCTAAAATTTGAGACCATCTTGATGCTCCATGAGCAAATCCGAAGTAAGGTTTGGGTTGGTCATCCATTGCAGCACTTGAGCGTGTTTTTTAATAAGTATTTAGGTCAAAAATGTAAGGTGGTTGGGTTTGTGTACTTTAACTCTACAGTAGGGCCTGCTTGGCCCTTATGGGTAGAACTTCTTGAGGTAAAAGCCGTTGATGGGGTTGCTAAGGCATGTTGTGTCTGGTTATGTCAAGATGTATGCCCCCTAGCAGAGGCAATGTTTTATGATGCAAGGTCCTTTCCATAAGGTTTCTAACTTTCTTGGCCCTAGGGCTTATTTTCCGACATCATAGCGGAGGACTAGCTCTCCCTCGGTTAATGAGTGAGGGTTGATGTGGCAGTCGAATGATGCTTTTACCTTTTTCTTATGGATCTCGTTGTGTTGTAGAAACTATCATCGAATTTCATCAATGAGTTGTAGTTGTACTAGGTGTTGTTCTAGAGGTTGGGTATCATCGAGGAGTTCAATGGTGGCATGAAAATTTAGGATTTTGCAGAAATAAATGCAAAAGTTCAAGGGACCTTGACCTTTTGTGATAGGAATAAGGTGGAAATCCTGGGATGTGGGGGTGGCTACAATCCTATTTATGATATGCAATGATACAAATAGTATGTGGTGTATTGTGTCGCCAACGTTTGGTGGGGGAAGAATCTCTGTGATGGGAGTTTGCGTAAGCGAAAGGTTGGGCTCCCTCCTATGATGGTCAATTTCTTGAGGGTGGAAATTGTGCCTGGTAAAGAGGTGCCTGAATATTTCCATTAGCGGGCATACCTCTGGCTTGTGGTTTTGGCCAGTGTAAATGGTGCATGATACCACTGTACCAATTGAGTAGATAGTATAGGAATCAACACTACTTGTTGTCCTAGATGTGGACGCTTGGAAAGGATCTGTGGTAGAAGACAAGGACTTCTGCTTCTATTTCTGTGTTGTTGGCTTAGGTGTGTCTAACTATTTGGGGAAGTTTAGACTTGACATTGCTCTTGCTGCTCTTAGCTTGGGGATATGCTCACATTTAATTGTATGATGAAATTGTGAACAAATTTGACAATAAGTACGCGTGATCTTCTCTTGGTTAGAGAGAATTCTCTGTGACACAGAAGATACTATGCAAAAAATACTTGCAAGGGGCTTTGGTTCTTTGCACTGATTGACCTGGTGGTCATTCTAGTCGCATAGTCTGCACGTTATCCTAGGTTTGGCCTGGGTCATGCTTGGTTGGTGCGTCATCCCAGTTTTCCCATCATGCCCATGTGGGTGTGGGGTTGTTGGTTTGGGGGTGACGTACTTTTTATATCATTTGAGGATATCATCTTCTTTCTTCGCTATTGTATGAATCATATCAATGTGAGGATGAAATTGCAGGATATAGGTACAACGTTGTCCACAATTATTGCCCTGACATATTGGGAAAAATAGCCTAGATATGGGGGTCCCTTCATGCTCAGTTTGTAGTCTGGCAGGGTACTAGCATCGTAACGCTGCTAAATTAGGGAAATTGGCGACCACATGGTTGGGAATTTTGCATAACACACACGTTTCTCTTCTCTGTAGAGAGCAGTTGGGGGTAACTAGGGGTTCCCTGATTGGTCGGTTTTCAGCTGAAAAGAATAGGATGGATCTTCTCATCGCATTTTCATGGGTTTTCGAGATATTCGTGGATTATGAGTTTGTGTCATCTTCTTGGGAGTGGTGGACTATGGCTGAGCGTAAACTAGCGAGGACTAACCAGAATCGAGGGATATAGTGACAATTTTCTAGAAGGTGGTTGTTGGCACATAAAGTGCATGTGAACTGTGCTACCTGCAAATCGACCTAATAAAACCATTCTATGGGATACCATTAGTGGATGATTTCCAGGGCTGCGCATTCTTCGATGAAGTGACCACTTTCATTGCACAATGCGTAGCATATGATAGGAGGGGGAAATATGAACGGGAGTCGTTCTAGTGACTGTCGTTCCTACTACAGGTATAGGATGGTATGAGGTTCATCTCTAGATGACTGTGTGGTGGGATCCTCTTGATATGATTTCTCGATGGCATGCAAGGTGTCCTTATATCATGAGATTTCTTGGCAATGATGAGTATAGTGCCCATAATCGCTGTAGATAGCACATGCATGATTGGTACGCAATTATTTTCCTTTACCTTTGGTGGCAGGTTATTTTTACGGTAACACGGCGTCACGATGTCTTCCTCAAAGCCTAGGAGTGCCTTTAATTCATCCAACTCTGGGCAGATATGGGAAGGGTGTCATATTATGTCGCATATGGCGCAAACTAGTGATTCCCATTATATGGCATATTTTTCAGCTTATTTCTTCTTCTCTAAGTTTTCTTAGCCGTAACTATGGGTTCTGTAATGGGAATTTCCTTTGAAGGGGTTTTTCCGACTGTCTCTTGAACCGTTGGGGCCAGTTTAGGATTGATGAAAATTAACCTTGTCGAGGTGATGTGCACAACTCCCATTGGAGTGGGTGGGACTAGGTACCAAACTGGTATTGAAAATGATAATTTTGGTAGGACCACCATGGCCATGACCTGTTGTGACACAAAATCAGCTGGGCGGAAGAGGAAAGGGGTTTGGGAAGCAGCGTAGGCTAGAGAAGCTGTCGTGGTCAAGGACGCGATGTCATTACTACTTGTGTTTGTCTCCTGACTAGATTCAGTGTTTGATGTAGACATCATGCACACCGAAGCCCCTATGACATCAGGTGATGACTTAGGTATAGTAGGGGGATCTCCTAGGAATGACCCTAGGATGGATGATAGCTTGAACTTGCTAGGGATAAATTCCTAATACCATGAAAGTGTGTCAGCAGATGTCTCTACGTAGGGTAGAATTACATCGATGTATGTTAGGGGTCATTTTTCACTATGCATCAATTGGTCGACAGTAATGATGCAGTCCTTGTGGGGGAACATGATAATGCGAAAGATGGAGGAGGCTATGGATGATATGGTGTACATATAACTCCAAACAAGGAGTATATTGTAGTCCAAGTGAGCGTCCAAGACTTCAATGTTTATAAGGAATGTCTTTCCGGCTAAGTAGAAATTCCAGGTGCCCATAATTATAGCATTGTGGAATTCGAGTCCCACGTGAGAATTCGAGTCTTAGGATTCGTGATATTTTAGCTAAAATTACCAAATATTAGCCAGGTCAGGTAGCCCTAACTGATATCGCACGCACTGCACCTAAGCCAAACCCCCTCTGAATTAGGTCTCTGCCGCGCTCGGGTTTACTTTTCCTTGGGCTGATAGGTGGATTTGAAAGCTCCCTAAATAGTCAAATTCTATGTTTCAGGATGAATAATGATCAAGGTGGCTTACTGGATGCCCACCCCCTTGATCCTAACTTAGACTATAAATTATTTTGTGGCCCCTATGGGGAGAATTTAGTGAGTTTTGTAAAGTTAGTTTTAGGTGTCTTTAGTGAATTTAGTGAATTTAGTGAATTTAGTGAGTGAACAAGCACATATTTTGAACGTGTGGATATGCGATGATCCTTTTCAAAATACCCTATTAAACTATGTTCTATTGTTCCTTGCTCAAAAGAAAAACATGTGCGGATATGGGTTGCTTTCAATTTTTCCTAGCTAATCTATGTGATCAACTATAGGGAGATGGTGAGTTATGAATAGAGAGCATTCATATGCTTGCCTAGGATCAACGAAGGGTGCAAAGGAAACAGAGATTACTTTCTCTTCTATCGACAATTCAGTCCTGGTCCCAAAATCCTAGTGCCAAAATTGAACTAAACTAACAACTTTCACACTAGAAAAAAGGAACTAGCTAAGCATGCGTAGAATTGGGCCACTTACTTTGGCTAATTATCTAGGTGTTTTGGTACCTAAATTTTTAAAAAATATTTTTTCTTTTCGGAATGCAAGTTAATTTCCCCCCTACTTAAACTATGTGTGAACTTTTCGAAAACAAACTTGAAATAAAACTATCACTAAGCCTACCAAAAACAGCTAAGAGTGATCTTTAGCAAGCTGCGGGGCACCTCAACCAGTGCTGGCTGATTTATTATGGGCTTCCAGGCACTTTACAAACAGGAAAATATATAACTATGACAGAATGAGCGGGGCACCTCAACCAGTGCTGGCTGATTTATTATGGGCTTCCAGGCACTTTACAAGCAGGAACAGATATAACTATGACAGAAATTTCTCATTCTGTCTTTTGCACGCAAAAGGCTGCAATAGGCGTGATGTCTGCACGTAGATCAGCTCTAAACGCACACCCTATGCGCATCTGTCTGAGGGAAAAACGTATAATTTCTTGAAAAAATTAATTTTTTGGAGATGTTCTGCTTTAATTTGTCACTTGGGATGAACTAGGGACTGAAGGACAAAAAGGTGGCAATTTAAGCCCAACTCCACAGCATAGATGGAGGTCTCTGCAAAAAGGCACAACCACATAAACTTGGAAATAAAATTTAGTGGAGTCACCAATCCCGTGTTAGTGTGTTTGGTGCATGCATGTACGGAATCACACCAACTTAAGGGGTGTGGTTTACCCTCATAAGGTATTTTTCATAGACAGAAAAGATATGGAGTCAAGGAAGTTGGTGGAACATGCTAAAACCTAAACATAGTAGATAGAGAAATAGCATGCATATTCAAACATAAAAAATAAACTAAAACTAAAACAAATAACACCAAAGATCTAAATAGAGTCAAACAACTTCAATAATCCAAATGACGACACCTACATCCCGTGTTATTAAGTTCTTGTAGGAAATGATGATGACACTTTAACCCAGTTGCCAAGGGGCCCTTAGAACTTGGGGTTCTAAGTCCCAATGCAAGGATGTCTTTACTTCCAAGCTTGGCTTGGTGCAAAGTCTCCCTCTCTCTACTATGGTGGATTGAAATTGTTCGATGGCCAAAAATTGAGTCCCCTCTATCTCTGCTCTAGATCACACACTGCTGGTATTGCTTGGGGAAATCCTGGCTAGCATAACAATGTGCTCTCAAGTTTTTCATCTCTTGGTGGAATTTTATAGGAGAATTCAAATTCTCCTTCCCTCTCTTGGAACATTGTGGATGGTGACCCACGAGAGGACGGTGATTCCATTGTGTGAGACATTTATTCCATTCTGTGCTTCCTTGATGTCCTAAGGAGGCTTGGGTGGTTGTCCTTAGGTGGCTTCAAGTGTGGAATCAATGTCCTTCAGTGTGCTTTTTGTGGTCCCAGAAAGTGACTTCTGACACTCCTAGGATTGCGCGCTTTTTGGGTCAAAAGGTGCACAAAGGCACACTTATCGAAGGATTTTGTGCGCAAAAGAATTTATGACTTGTTCAAATTTGATTTTTCCTCAGACCTTAGATATTTTTAAATACTTTCCAGATTTTTTAATGTCTCTCAGCCCTGTAAATCCTTTTGACTGACATTAAATAATGTTGTCTTTGCTTGTACGATTTTCCAATGTTAACAATAAGTGACAATGTTTAACCATTATTGATGGCCATATCGATACAATATTCATCACGATATGAAATTGGATTGTGGAAAACCTATGAATAATATTATGACCTAGGAATAAGAACCTTTACATTAATAAAACCAAGTGATTGGTATTATAATCGCAAGGGACTAATAAACCAAAATTATTAATACTAAACACCCAATGTATTTTAAAACCAAGGGAATAATATTAAAACCAATGGATAGATATTAAAAATGTAAGGTATATAAATCCCAAGATAAACATTATAGACCCTAAAATAAACATGGTCGACCATGGTTAATTTTCATGTTGAGACAATCCTTGTCACAATGTGATGTGGGACGATGGGAGACCATGTTCAAAAATTTTTGATTTCTATATCGACACAATCTTTGTCACAATGTGGCGTTGGACCGTGGTAACCCTATGACTAATATTATACCCTAGGAATAATAACCATTAGATTAACAAGCCCAATGGACTGATATTATAAACCCAAGGGATTAATAAACCAGAATAATTAATACTAAAACCTAAGGGATTATAAAGCCAAGGGAATAATATTAAACCCGAGCGATAAATACTATAAACCCATGGTATATAAGCTTAAGCTAAATATTATAAAACCTAAAATAAACATGGTTGACCATGATATATAATGGTTGATATTCATATTGAGACAATCCTTGTCACAATGCGACGTAGGATGATGAGAAACCATTTTTTATTGTTATTTATTACCATATAGACACAATATTAGTCACAATGTGACATTCGACCGTGGTTGACCAAGGTTGATTTTCATATTGGCAAAATCTTTGTCACTGTGAGATGTTGGATCATGGTTGACCATCAATGATTTCACACAACATGGCTCGACATGGTTGACCATGGTTGGCAAAGATTTATGATGGCTGATGCAGATTGACCTTCACTTAACATGGTTGATATTAAACCCTAATATTAAACTAAATATTATAAACCTTAACAACATAATCCCAATATTATATAATACCTAAAATAAACATTATAACCCCGAAGATAAATATATTAAACCATAGGATTAAAAACCCTCACATTAGTATTATATACCCAAGTGATTAATATTATAAACTCATGTGATTAATTAACCCTAGGATTAATATTATAAACCCTAAACCAAGTATTAAAAACAACATAAACACTAAATCCTAAACCCAATATTATAAATCACAATATTAACCCTGATTTATTGAATGGAGTCAAGCGACATTGAATAAATTGCAATGTAATGAGTAAACACCAATATAACAAACCCTAATATAATAAACCCTCATTTTAGACCCAATTTCGTAATTTCGCATTGCAACGATGAATAAATTTTGATATAATGTAACATTTTGATAATCATTGATATATTGATTGTCACATTGTTTCAAGGTAAATATTATAAACCCTGAAGTAACCATGGTTGACCATGGTTTACCATGGTTGATTTTCATATTGAGGCAATCCTTGTCACAGTGCGAGGTAGGACGATGCGCAACCATGTTCAACCATTGTTGATTTCCATATCGACACAATATTTTTAGCAATGAAACGTTGGACCGTGCAAGCCCTTAGAATAGTATTACAACCAAGGAATATGAACATTTAGATTCATAACCCCAAGGGATTGACATTATAAAGCCAAGAAAATAATAAACCAAAAGGATTAATTTTAAAAACCCAAGCGAGTAATATTAAACCCAAGGAATAAATATTATAAACCCAGTGTATATAAACCCCAAAATAAATATTATAAACCCTAAAATATATATAGTTGGCCATGTTTTAAAATGGTTGATTTTCATATTGAGAAAATTATTTTCCCAATGAAACATGTGATGATGGACGATCTTGTTTGACCATTATCGATCGGCATATCGACATAATCTTTGTCACAATGAGACGTTGGACTGTGTGAACCCTGTGAGTAATATTATACCCAAGGAATCATAACCCTTATGTTAATAAATCCAAGGGTTTGACATTATACTGTTAAGGTATTAATAAACCAAAAGTACTAATACTAAAAACCCAAGGGAATAATATTAAAACCAAGGGATAAATACTACAACCCAAGGTATATAAACTCAAGGGTCTAATAAATAGAAATTAATAATATTAACAACCCAAGGGATTATAAACCTAAGAGAATAATATTAAACCCAAGGTATAAATATTATGAACCGAGGGTTTATAAACCCTGAGATAAATATTATAAACCCTAAAGTATATGTGGTTGGCCATGGTTTACCATGGTTGATTTAAATATTGAGAGAATCCTTGTCCCAATGCAATGGAGGATGATGGGTGACCATGATTGACCATTATTGATTACCATATCCACACAATATTTGTCACAATGCCACGTTGGACCATGGAAACCCTATGCATAATATTATACCCTAGGAATAAGAATCCTTAGGCTAATAAACCCAAGGGATTGACACTATAAAACCAAGGGATTAATAAAACAAAATGATTAATACTAAAAACCCAAAGGATTATAAACCCAAGGGAATAATATTAAGGTGAAGGGATAAATCTTATAAACAGAAGTTATATAAACCCTTAGATAAATATTATAAACCCTAAAATAATATTATAATCCATTGTTTTTATTAATATCTTGGGTTTATAAAACCACGACATTAATATTATAATCCTTTGGTATTAATAAGTGGCGAAAAGTAGCATGAAAATCATTCTCAAAGTGATACATAATCATGCAATTTACTCAGTCACATTGCTACATTGAAGAAATTAGGTTTTAATATTCTGGTTTATAATATAGGGTATATGGTTTATGGTTTATAATATTGGGTTTAGGGTTTATGATTTATTCTCATTTATAATATTGGGTTTAGGTTTTATAATAGTAGGGTTTATAATATTACTCATAGGGTTTTTAATCCCTTGGGTTGAAAATATTATAACACCTTTGGGTTTATAATATGAGTAATCCCTCACGTATATCAATTCATGGAGTTTTACAAAAAAACACCAATCGAATTTGAACCTAGTACCAACTAAATATGGTATAAGTTTAAAAAAACTCATTTTGGGTAGGAATAGAGTCGAGGTAAATAGCACCCAAAACCCCAATTAAAGTATTCTCTTTGGAAAAAAAGGAAAATCCATTGGAATTTTATGCCTTTAAATATGCTATATTAGAGAGGATACAGTGGGAAAACCCATGAGGAAAGCAATGGGTAGCTAAGACCAGGAATCCAAAACCGCTGATGTTGACATATTTACATTACACCTCAACATCTCTCCCAATACGAAGCTTTAGAGTTATGGTTTTTTTGGCATGTGGTATTGGCCCATGATATTGTAACAAAGTCTATTTACATATTAAGGATCTCTATGATAAAGTGGGAATAAATCTACATGGTTCATAATTTTTTCTTTGTTTTCTAAAATATATTATTTCTTTATTATTTATTAATAATAATGATAATTTAAAATAAATTATAATTTATATAGTTTATCTATGTATATATTAATTTCAGCAAAGTGAAATGTATTATGTCACAAATGTTTTGATACTTATACCTATAGATATTTATCAACCATATAATTTATATAACATTAACTTATATAATTACTAATACAAATAAATCTCATACTTACTTTTCCATAAATAAATAATTTTTAACTATGCTTTAAATATCATAAATACATCCCATACTTACAATAATTAAAACCTATCCTTTATGAAAAGATAATTTATATTTTATTTATACTAAACATTAATCACCACCTTATAAAAAAGAATTGGTCCCTCTTCTCCTCTCACGGGTCACTCTCCTCTCTGCCCCTTTAAACTACATGAAAAAAAGTCCCACATGAATTTCCTGGCTTCATATCTCCTTATGTGGAAATGCGCTAGCAGGGGCATTATTATTGATGTCTTGTCTTTTTAAAGAAACTAGAATGAACGCACATCTCACATTCAACGAAGGCTGCCCGTGCTTCCTATCTTCATAAGCTGTTTTCATTGTATTTTTCCATAAAAGAGCGTTGGTTTGCAAGGTGATCGATGGCCACCTCGGGATATAAAACTTATTATTACGTAAAATTTATGTATATACCACCAAATTTAAATCAATTCAAATCTAGTAACATATACACAATTCCATACTGCAGCATCTAATACTAGTACAGGGTGGTTCATCAACTTACAATTGGCATCAAGGTAATTGCATTGAAATAAAATTTATAGTTTAATTGTTTTCAGGATATATATATCTGTGTGCAATTTAATTACCACTCCAACAAATAGAATACCGCATAAATCAATCCAGTGAATCACTACTCTATTGACTCAATCCTCTAATGCTGCTCAATCCTCTAATGCTGCTTCTGGAGGAGACGACTAACGATTTCTGCGGGCTCAATAATCAATGAAAATCGAATCCGTAGGTAACAAATAATATTTATTGTGTTATTGTTTTATTAATGTTTGGGGCGGTATATGCTAACTTTGAGATTTAAGTAAGTACATTAATTAGAAGTCGACATATACAACCCACTCATTAATGAATTAATAATACTATAAATAAATAGAGTTATTAAATTAATACACATGTACAATGATGTTGGTAGCTAAGCGGACTCTATTGATTGAGTATTTTGATTGGGAGTTGTCTACAGACACAATAGAATAGCTAAAAAAAAATTCAAAAAATCAGGTAGTTGGAGTGTTTGCATTGCATTTTTAATGGTGGAAATGGATTCAACACCATCAAAAACCCTTATGGCACCGAAAATACTAAAGTTTAACATCTATAACCCATATTTTCAAAAATCTTTGCCGGAATTTTTCATAATCTTACATGAATTTTTGAGTTATTGTGTGGGATTTTTAGACTACGGCTTTTGATTGCATATTTTTAAAATATTTCAAAATTAGATGGTTATAGTAACTTAATGGTCTAAATCTGCAATATACCGGCTAAATTTTACCGAAAATAATAGAAAGGGCTAAATAGAAGTAGATCGCACGAATTTACAACTCCAACAACTAGTCATTACAATTACGAATATCATTGCATCATGCTTTTTATAATATGTCAAAAAGGGGCTGCCCCCTGATTTTTCTGCCAGGTAGTAAACATTTCAATGAAGATGCAAGGTCACAAGAAAACAATATTTTGAGGGATTTTTTACAGCTCTGGCCTTATTTCTTTGTTTTTTCATGTTTGTTTAATCTTATAGACTCCATGGCTTAAAATTATTTTTTTCATATCACTATGCTTGTGGTAGAGATAAATCTCATAAACGAAGAGAATCTTAAGCTCACGTCTATGTTGAAGCACACAAGAAGCATATTTAACGACTTGCATATGCATATGAGGTCTCTGGTTTAATTTTCAGTCCAAAAAATAAGCTTTCATTCTTCATTAATCAAATTTGTTGTAATTCTTGAATAAAAAAACATAGAGGAATGCGTTCCCCCAACAATACAAAGAATGAAAAAATAAACAATACACAGATAGAGAATTTAAACACATGAGAGGAACAAATTTCTTTTCTATTCCATCACCCAGAAAAATATGAAATTACATAGTTTAATACAAAATGGACGAAGCCTGAAGACTTGAATTGAATTCAACGTGGGATCAGATGTTTAAACAACCAAATCATCCTCTGCCCTGTTCTGTGTTTCTACACGAAAACATCGTACAAAACACTAAATGGTAGATCTGAAAATTTATGCGATTCGGTTCTGAAAACACATCGCATCCGTCACCCCATCGCAAATCACATACCGATGATCTCAACATTTAACATTTGCGCTTATGGGAAAACATAAAAATTTGGGATTGCGATGTGACGTGGCACATATTGCATCACAATGTAAACCATTTAAATTGCGGGAGATTATCCATTAAACTCCTGAGCTTGTGGGAAATTTCTATGCGCTATCCTCTTAAGCTTGACATGTTCCCCTTCTTGCGATCACATTGCAAACAAAACAAAATAACTTGCAGACGGCTGGACGGTAAGTTATAAACTTTGCAAAGTGCGGGCTGTGGGCACTTAAACTTCGGGTGGTGCGGTAAGCGAAAAAGGTATGGAAATACTGTGAAATATGAAGGATTGCAGCAGTTTGCAATACGACAAAGGTAAGGTGAGTCCCGCCAGATTGCATCAGCAGAAATATAAGATTTGCAAAAACTTAAGAGGTAAACGATAAGTGTTGTGAAGTACGGGAAGTGATGTGTAAACGATGGTATGTGCGAAGTGCAAAATAAAAAAGGAATAAGGTGGAATGCAAAGGTTTGCAGTGGTATTGGTAATGTAGTAACGTTAAGGTGGGTCTTTCCGATATTGCATCGGTGGGGAAATAACATTCAGCGGAAAGGCTTAAGGGTAAACAAGAAAAATTGCGGGCTGCGATGCTATGGGAAACTCGTAAGTAATGGGGTAGGTAAGAAATTTAAAAGATAAGTGTGGACTTGGTACTCTATTTTGATTTTGCGTGAACACCTTTGGATTTGCAGACTGAAGCTTTGTCCTTCCGCGTACAAAAATTCAATTGAAGTTGTGGGCTACTGCCACTTTTTTCATTGTGGTGGTTGGGAGTATTTCCAACATACTCCCTTAATCAAAATTGCTGCCATCAATAATTCCCAAACACTGTCTGAGATAAAAAAAAAAAATATTATGTGCCAATGGATTTGTGAGTATATCAGCAAACTGTTCCTCTGACCTGCAACGATGTAAAGAAATTTTACCATTGTTAACCAATTCCCTTATAAAATGATATTTGGCATCAATATGCTTTGTTCTCTTGTGGAAAATATAATTCTTTGAAAATGCTATTGCTGAGCCATTATCACACTAAATTGTCATTCCTTTGTCTTGCTCATGACATAAATCTCTCAGCATCCTTCTCATCCAAACTGCTTGATAGGTTGCTGTTGTTGCTGCTACATATTCAGCTTCTGTTGTTGATAATGAAACTATTGGCTGCTTCTTGGAAGCCCATGAAATGTCTCCCGATCCCAAATGAAACACATACCCTAATGTGATCTTTCTGTCATCTACACTTTCAGCCCAATCACTTTCAGTGTAAACACTGTTACCGATGAAATAGGTAACCGCACTGTTACCTACTTTTTTTTGGTAACATAAAAACCACCTGATTTTGAAAAGTGGTGATGCAGAATCACCCCTTTTTTTTGTGCACATTTTTTACACTCTAATATTTTTATTTATGAAGTATGAATATTTGTTTTAAAATGTTAGTGATTTTTATGCTAATTTTGAAACGTATTGATGCAGCATCAACTTTTTTTTTTAGAACGGTGATTTTCATGCTAATTTTGAAACGTATTGATGCAGCATCAACCTTTTTTTTAGAGTGGTGATTTTCATGTTGGTAATAAAAAAAAAAACTTAGATATCAATATATATATAAAAACAATAAAAAAAACCAACAAAAATGTAAAATGAACAAAATTAACTCGTAAAAATAAAAAATTTAAACAAAAATAAATAAATAAAACAAAAATATTCGAAAATTATATAAAAAGAAAAGACAAAATTTGAAAAAAAAACCACATAATTTTAAGAAAAAAAACAAAAATTAACCAAAAAATTTTTAAAAATAAAACATCAAAAACTTTTTTTTCTAAGTTATTAAAAAAAAAACCATATAATTAAAAAAAAAATTTAAATAGAAAATTTAAAAATAATTTAAATTACCAAATTAAAATTTAGATAAAAAAAATAAACTACAAAAAAGAAAGAAATAAATTTAAAATTTAAATTAAAAAAATAATAATAATAAAAAAAAAATACAAATTTTAAAATTAACAAAAAAAAAAACAAATTAAAAAAAAAAAACAAAATTTAAAATTGAAAAGGAAAATTAAAATAAAAGAATTAAAATAAAAAAAACTATCATTAAAAAACAAAAAACATGGAAAAAACCACGTGCAAATAATTAAAAAACAAATATCCATAAATTTACTATTTTTTTTTTTTAAAATGAAACAAATT
Organism: Pinus albicaulis; assembly: GCA_034641835.2. NCBI lineage: Eukaryota > Viridiplantae > Streptophyta > Pinopsida > Pinales > Pinaceae > Pinus > Pinus albicaulis. The sequence continues at coordinate 22,436,168 of MU968450.1, forward strand.
ATAAATTTTAAAAATGAAAAACTAAATAAACTAAAATATTAAAAAAAAAAAAATTGAAATTTAATAAATTTAATAAATAAATTTTAAATTTTAAAAAACAATTAATCTAAAATATTAAATTTAAAAACAAAATTAAAAAAAAAAAACAAACAAATGAAATTTAAAATAAAAAATTTGAATTAAAAAAAAATCAAATTAAAAAAAAATATTAAAAAAAAAAAGAATTTTTTGATAGTGGTGGCGCCGCCAATCCAGCCTCGTTGCTCACCGAGCGGCCAGCCTCTCCCGCCACCTGGGCTGGAGGCCGATTGGTAGCGCCACCACGATCAAATTTTTTTTTTTTTTTTTAAAATTTTATTTTTAATATATATTTTTTTTTAATTTGATTTTTTATTGTTTATTTTTAATTTAATTTTTATATTTGAAATTTAAATTGGTTCAATTTTTTTTTTTAAAATTTTATTCATATTTTTTTGTTTTAAAATTTTTTTTTTCTAAATTTTGTTAATTATTTTTATTAAATTTTGTAATTTTTTTTATTTAATTCATTTTTTTTCATATTTTTTTTATTATTAAATTTTATGTTTAGTTTTTTCATTTATTTTTTTACAATTTAATAATTTTTTTGTTTTTTGTTTTTTATTTTTTAATTTTTTATTATTATTATTTTTAATTACATAAATTTTTTACTTTTTTCATATTTCAATTTTAATTAGATATTTTTTTTTAATTAAACTTAATATTTTCAAATTAATTTGTTTTTTATTTTATTTTTTATTTAATATATTTTTTTTATTTTATTTTTTTCAATTTTTCGTTTTTAATTGATTTTTAAAGTTTTTTTGACTTTTTATTTTAACAATGTTTTTTTTTTCTTTACATTTAAAATTTATTTTTTATTTCAAAATTTATTTATTTATTCATCTATTTATTTATTTTTTTAATTTAATTTGTCATTTTAATATTAACATTTTTTTTTTAAATTTAATAAAATCTAATATATATATACATATATTATTTTATTTTCCATTTTTTATTTTTCATTAAATTTTCATTTTTTTACTTTTAATTTAAATAATGTTTAATTTATTTATTTATTTATTTATTTTAAAGATTAAAATTTAATAAAATCTAATATATTTCTTTAAATTTAATTTTTTTTTTAATGAAATAAATATTTTCTTTTCCTTTTTTAAATTTAATTTCTATATTTTATTTTTTATAATTTCTTTTTTTTTCTTTTTTTCTTTTTTTTTAATTTGATATTTTTATTTTGTTTTATTTTTTTTTTATTTTTTTACTTCTATATATTTTGAAATTTTAATCTTTAAATTTGTTTTTATTTTATTTTATTCTTTTCTAAAATTTTAGGTTTTTTTTAATGTTTGATTTAAAATTTTTATTTTGTTTTTATTTTAATTTTTTTATTCCTATATATTTTTAAATTTTAAGCTTTAAATTTTTTTAAATTTATTTTTTTCTTAAAATTTAAGTTTTTTTTAATGTTTGAATTTTAAAAATTAAAAAATGTTATTTTTATTTTTAAAAATGTCAAAAATATGACACAATATCTTTTTTTTGTTATTGCAGCATCAACTAGTTTTGTTTTGAGGGTGTTTTTTCAATCCTTTTTTCAAGGAATAATTTTGTTTTTAGCATAATTTTATAAAATGTTGAAATTTGACCTTAAAAAAAAACCAAGTGCGTTTTGGAATAGAATTTTTTTGTTTTTGGGATGTTTTTTCATGTTTTTTGAGTCTTTTTGGGCTAGAGTTCCTGTTTTGAGGTCAGGTTACCTATTTCATCGGTAACAGTGTTTGTAACCAATGAACTTAAAATTATCAGATGTGGAGTATAGAACACAATACGCTTTTGTTCCATTAACATACCTCAATATTCTCTTGCCTGCTTGCCAATGTGTCTCCTTGGGTGTATCCATCAATTTGGATATAACACTTACTGCATACATTGTATCAGGCGCAGTTGAAGTCAAATACATTAGATTACCAATCATGCTCTTGTACAATGTCGGATCTACATTTTTGCTACAATATTCCTTGCTCCACTTCAACCCCATGACAGTTGGAGTTACTGCTACTTTGTTGTTCTGCATATTGAACCTCTTTAAAACTTATTCAACATACTTTGCTTGGGAAATAAAAATTCCCTTTTCTTTTTTCTTTACTTCTATGCCCAATAAATATCTCAACAAACCAAAGTTAGTCATTTCAAATTCAGTTTTCATGACTGCTTTAAAATTAGAAATCAGAGAAACATCATTTCCCGTGAAAATCAAATCATCTACATATAAAACAACAATAAGAATTTTACCGTAATTTTCTTTGATGTAGAGTGTGGGTTCACCATCACACTTGTCAACCCCATTTTCCACCAGGTAAGCATCAATCATGTTGTACCATTCTCTTGGTGCTTGCTTCAACCCATAAAGAGCATTCTTCAACTTACACACCTTGTGTTCTTGGCCTTTTATCTCATATCTAGGAGGTTGTTCAACATACACCTCCTCTTTAAACACTCCATTCAAGAATGCTGACTTCACATCCATTTGATACATTTTCCACTTTTTTTGTGATGCTATGGAAAACAATGTCTGCACTATCTCCATCCTTGCAACTGGTGTAAATGTTTCCTCATAGTCTCTACCTTGCTGCTTCTTATAGCCTTTGACAACTACCCTTGCTTTGTGCCTTCCTATGTTTCCTTCAATGTTGCTCTTGGTCTTATAGACCCATTTCACTCCAATAACTTCTTTTCCTTGTGGGAAGTCCACTGACTCCCATGTGTTATTCTTTTCTATTGCTCCTATCTCTTCATTCATTGCTTCAATCCACTTCTCTTCTTTAACTGCATCTTCAAAATGGATTGGGTCATCAACATGACAAAATAATGCAAATAAAGAATTCAGACCAACATTACTATTTACTTATTCTTGCTCATAAATTTCACTTAAATTTTTGAGTTTTGGTCTTCTTGTATTTGCTGAAGATGTGCTTGGAGTTTCACTTGAACTCGAGGGAGTTTCTGATCCCTGTGGTGTGCTTGGATAAGCACTTCCTTGTTTTGTCACTCCTTCTCTATTACTTTCTTGCAGTGTGCTCTGTTGAGCTTGTGTAGGTGGAGGAGGAGCCATTGTTGAGGAATTATTTTCTACAATCAATTCCCCTTTGTCTTCATGTGAAATACATGTCTTCAGATTCACTATCTTCTCTAAACTTCCATCCCAAGCTTCTTCTTCAATGAAGTAAACATATCTATTGATTATACCTTCTTGGTTGATGGATTATAGAGCTTGTAAGCCTTGGATTCATCACTGTATCCAACAAATATACATTTCTCCCACTTTTTGTCCAACTTCTTTTTTAACCGATCCAGGACATGTGCATATGCCACACATCCAAACACTCTCATGTGAGTGACAACTTGCTTTGTTCCACTCCATGCTTCTTCTAGAACTCTGTTCATAATAGCTTTGGTTGGACATATATTTAAAATCGAAGTTGCACAATTTACTACTTCTTCCCAATACTCATTTGGAAAATGCTTTGCCTTCAACATACTTCTTACCATGTCCATGATGGTCTTATTCTTTATTTCTGCTACACCATTTTTCTGAGGTGTATACCTTGTGGTAAACTTCTTGTGTATTCAATGCTCCCTGCAGAAACATACGAAGTCTTTGGATATATATTCTCCACCTCTATCTATTCTCAACACTTTTATGTAGTGTCCATTTTTCTTCTCAACAAGAGATTTGAAGTGGTAGAACTGTTCTACCACTTCACTCTTCTACTTTAGGAAATAGACCCATGTCTTCCTTGTATAATCATCTATAAATGTCAACATATAATGAATGCCAGCTAATGATGTCGTTTGAATTGTTCCACACAAATATGAGTGGACAATCTCCAAAGGTGCCTTTGCCCTTACACTCTTTCCTGTTGTAAATGATCCTTTGTGTAGTTTTCCCAAGATGTAGCCTTCACATAGGCTGTATGGTTTCTCTATGAGTGGTAATCCCTTTACCATCCATTTTCTATGCAACAAATTAAAACCTCCGAAATTGAGATGTCCAAATCTCAAATTCCATAACCAGTTTTCATCTTTCACTTCTTCTTGAAAGATTTCTTGTGTGACTATTTCTACAACACATATTTCCTTCAAGTTTGATTTGATCTTGAGAGGAAATATTATATTGATTTTCATATGCACTTTTGCAATGACCTGTCTACTTGGAGGTATATCCATAATTGTGCACACATCATTCTTAAAAAGCACATTGTAGCCCTTATTCACGAGTTTTCTAGTGCTTATAAGGTTACATTTCAAGCCAGGTACATAATAGACATCTGGAACAAACTTCATCTCTCCTTTGTGATTATTTTTACTCTTCCTTTTCCCATGACGGAGACCTTGCTATCAGTCCATGTTGTCACCTCAGATTTTATACTCTCATCTAGATTTGAAAACATTGCTATGTTTCTGGTCATATGGTTATTACACCTTGAATCTAAGAACCATACATCTTCTTGTTTTCCTTGTGCTACACTACAAGTTAAAAGCACAATTCCTTGGTTCTGATTTTATTTTGTAAAATTTACACTAGGTTTGCTACCCATGTCATTTTGATTCTTTCTACATTCATTGGCATAATTCCCATACTTTTTGCAATAATGGCATTGGACTTGAGATTATCATACCTCTGTCCTTGTGCTTGATTTTTTCTTGAGCCTTCGCTTGGATTCTGGCTGCTACCCCTTCCACTTGTGCTTGCAGGGCTGATTCTTCCACCTCTGTGTGGGTTTCTTCCTCTTCCTTGGTAGTTTGATCTTCCTTGACTATATCTTGACCAAAAGACATGTGTGTCTTCAATGCATGCTCTAATTAGGAGTTCGTTTCTCTTCTCAGTCTATGCTCATGAGACATCAGTGATGCATGAAGCTCATCCACTGAAAATTGTGAGAGATCATTTGTCTCTTCTATGGCTACTACTATGGCATCAAACCTTGATGGTAGACTTATTAAGAATTTCTCCACTGTTCTCTTTTCTTGAAGTGTCTCTCCATGAGATCTTGTCTGGGTAACCAACCCAATCACATGTGTAAAGAATGAGTCTATGTTATCATACTCTTTGATGCAAAGAGTTTCAAAATCTCTTCTCATCATTTGAAATTTTGTTGTCTTCACCTTTTCCATGCCTTGATAGGATATTTGGAGGGTATCCCATGCCTCCTTAGACATTTTTGATGTTGTAATCCTTGGGAGAATACTCTCATGTACTTCTTGGAAAATATAGAAGAGGGCTTTGGAGTCCTTCTTCCTACTTTCTTTCAATAAATCTCTTTGTGCTTGTGTGAAAGCATTAAGTGCTACTCCATCTACTAGTTCTTGGAAACCATTTTCCACCAACTCCTAAATATATCGTGAGGAGAACAGGACCTTCATTGTAATAGCCCAATAATCATAATTCTTCCCATTGAACTGTGGTAGTTGAGGATTTGTCAGGCTTGTGTCGGCTACTTCCATCTTAACTGTGTAAAAAAAAAAAGCTTTCTCACTGCTGTAAAAGATTTCTTGCTACTGGAGACTTCCGCTTCTACATATAATCTTACAAATTCTTCAGTAAAGAATCCTTCTTTGACTGAGAACCTAGACCTGCTCTGATACCATGTTGTAATTCCTGAATAAAAAAACACAGAGGAATGTGTCCCCCTGACAAAAAAGAGAATGCACAAATAAAAAATACACAGACAGAGAGCGTAAACACAGGAGAGGAACAAATTTCTTTTCTATTCCATCATCCTAAAAAATATGAAATTACATAGTTTAATACAAAATGGTTGTTGCCCGAAGACTTGAATGAAATTAAATGTACGATCGGATGTTTAAACAACCAAATCTTCCTCCGCCCTGTTCTGTTGTTTCTACATGAAAACAATGTACAAAACACTAAATGATAGATCTAAAAATTTATGCGATTCGGTTCTAAAAACACATCACATCTGTCATGCCATCGCAAATCGCATACGAGCGATTTCAATTTTTAACATTTTCACTTATGGGAAAACATAAGAATTTGTGATTGTGATGTGTCGTGGCACATATCGCACCGCAATGTAAACCAATTAACTTGCGAGTGCTTATCCATTAAGCTCCTGAGCTTGCAAGCGCTTTCTATGAGATATCTTCCTGAGCTTGACACGTGACCCATCTTGTGATCGCATCGCAATCAAAATAATATAACTTGTGGGAGACTGGATGGTAAGTTATAAACTTTGCGAAGTGCGAGCTATGGGAACTTAAACGTTGGGTGGTGCGGTAAGCAAAAAAGGTAAGGAAATAAAGATATATACGAAGGTTTTCGGTGGTTTGCAATATGGAAAAGGTAAGGTGGGTCTCACCAGATGGCATCAGCGGAAATATAAGATTTGTAAAATCTTAAGAGGTAAATGGTAATTGTTGAGAAGTGCGGGTGGCGATGCAGTAAGCCATGGTAAGTGCGCAGTGTGAAAAATAAAGGAATAATGTGGAATGCAAAGGTTTGTGGTCGTCTTGGTAATGCGGTAAAGTGAAGGTGGGTCCCGCCGATATCACATCGGTGGGAAAATAACATTCAACAGAAAGGCTTAACGGTAAACAAGAAAATTTGCAAGTTGCGATGCTGCAGGAAACTGATAATTTATGTGACTGGTATGAAATTTAAATGTAGAGTGCGGGCTTGATACTCTGTTTGGATTTTGCATTAACACCTTTGGATTTGCAGACTGAAGCTTTGTCCTTCCTTGTACAAAAATTCACTTGAAGTTGTGGGCTGTTGCCACTTTATTCATGGCGGTGGTTGGGAGTATTTCCAACAAAAATGAAAAATTATATATGTCTTTGCAAACTAGACTTACCAAACATCACAAGACAAATGCACTTGAAAATACCAACAGAACATCAAGAGGGAACCTCAAAAATTGATTGGAAACAATATAAAACACATTTACGCAACAAAATATCCAAAGGGAGGATATCTAAGAAACAAAATAGACAATACATTTAAGAATACCTAAACAGAAAAAATAAAAAATAGACCAGCTAAAGAAATAGAGGTTGGTCCCAAAAGGAGTGAAACAGGGATGAGAAACCAAAATTACTAGATTCCTATAAAATACCATCTATCCGAAGTTGAAAAAATATAATACCATGATAGAGAGGGATCTCTTTCTTGGAAATAACATCTACGACCAAATTTTTTTGTGGGTGCATGAAGAATATTTTGTTGAAGGAGGAGTGAAGAGCCTCGATGTTAACCATTCAATGGTGAAGCGAAGGAACCTACATAGAGTTCCACCCTGAAACTAATCATTGAATACCTTCATAGAGTTCCACCCTGAAACTAATCAATGACTACCTTAGAGTCATTAGAAACCCTAATGGAATTGATGGCCAACCAAAAAAAATTATGGAGAATTCCCCATAATGCCACAATCTCGGCCCGAATCCTCTATCACCATTATAGAATAAATGAAATTCCCTACTAGGGAAAAGTCTGATATGAGCACTGCAACCACATGAGTCATCAAAAAAGGCCCCATCGAGGAAGCCCAGTGGAGATTTATCTCCCTGAAATGAACAAAACCTTGAGGACACAAGGGGGTCCACTAATCAATTTCTAGGAAATGGCCAACAATTTTAACGTTGGTAGAATGGAAATCATAGGAAACATTTTAAAAAATAGAGGCATTTCTAGAAAGCCAGATACCCCAAATAACATCTAAGGGAATTTCACGGAATCACCTCTTATCCAATTTCCAGCATATGAAGCATTCCAAAATTGAAAACCAGCCCCCAATGACCCCAATGTTCAGCAATAACGCCAATTGGTTCCATGTAGAATTGGCTTCAGGGTGGATCAGAGATGTGTGATATCCTCAAAATCAAAGCAACAAAGTGGCATCAACCTGGCCCATCGACGCGGCTCATTAAATCCACCTTTTGTCAAGTTTTCTCTAGCTAGGATGCGATTGAAGAGTCACCCAAGAAAAGAACCTCATCTTGAAAGGATCTTCAAAGCTCCACTGATACATAGTCCACACATAATTTGGGAGGGAACAAGGAGAACCAAAGATGTATGAGTAAATTTCAGTAGCAACAAGATTTCCACCAACAACACGTCCACCCAAGACAAGAGAATCAAACCTATCGAACAACACAATCCCTTCCTCACTGGGATTAAACTTATAAGACTCCCAATCAAACTCATGAGCAACATTGAGCCCCAAATTCCATGAATGAGGCCAAGGAGAGGAGGGAAGAAAATTAGGAAATGTAACATCTCAATATATATATATATATATATATATATATATATATATATATATATAATACTGTCTCGGTGATTATTCATGACATGTCTCCTTAACACCCTGTCCCCATGAAATATTTTCTATAGCTTTAGGGGTCTATTTCATTTAAACCTTAGTGATAATTAACATGGGTAAAATTTTCCCCATATAAATTTATCCACCCCTTAACTCTAATATACCATTATATCTTACTCCTCTCTAAAGTACCCCTCTACCTAATTGGTCTTTATTCTAATTAATTTCTCTACCCTCCAATCCTATGCTTGATTATAAACACCTATGAACTTTATGTAATATAGTCATTCATATATTAACCTAAGTAGGACTTTAGCAACCAACTACCCATAATTCATATATGTTGAGTTTAATAACATAAGTATGGCGATTTATATGCTCTGCCACCATGGATTATTTGACTTTATTAAACTCACCCCACTTGTTGATTTGACCCACTCATTGGCTTCAGTGTGGCAAAGTAACATGGCCTCAAATGGGTCTCACGCACATTTCGAGGTTCCACTTGTACGCTGGAGGTTAACCTGAGAGAAATCAATGGCTTAGATGCATGGTGGAAACCCTAATGGGTTTACCCTACCTTCCTCTGCCTCATTTCATCATTTCATTGTGTAAGTATGTGGTCGTCTGGCTCTCTGGAGCTATGCCTCCATTGTCAACCTACATGTATGGTTCCAAGGTTTTATGCTCCATTCCTCTATCATTAACATAGTTGAAGCTCTTTCTCCAAGGATGACAACTAAACATGTCTTTCTTAGAACTCTGATGCGTAAATTCCTCCAATGTTTTCATGAGGATTGGGATTTAACTTACTTCCACTTTGAGCTCTGTCTTCAAGCCCTCTCAGGTAATGTGTTGGTGTATCTTTCTTTCATTTGAATAATATATGCATTTTAATGTTTGTATGCTAATAATTTCTAGTTGATTTTGCAGGAAATATGCACAACATTGTCTACTGGTTACTCAAATTCTTCCACATAAGTATAGACTATCCTTACCTCTAATTTATTAAGGGTTTATCCTTTTTTTTCTGTTTGTTGATATGATTTTTGTTTCCATTTTTCAGAGGCTGTCCCCTGCCCTTTCCATGAAGGAAATGTGTACTTACCTCCTCCTTTCAGTTCTGTGACAACGCTCCTGCAATCAATAGTCCATTGGCCATTCTTCTTCACATCAAGAGGTAAGCCCCATTTAACATCGTTCTTTGGTTCACTTTAATTTCGTTCCATGTCACTGTGAAATTTCAGGGGTTTGGATTTATTCCTTCTGATTCACTGTGGAAATTCTAGGGTTTGGATTTATATAGATCATCTCGTGTTAGTATAATATTTTGATTTCTAGATTGTATACCATATATCCCCTTTTTGGGCTTTTGGGAATATATACAAATATCATTTTAAATGTTGTTTTTGGGTGCCCCTCTTACCCAAATTAACTGGATTTGATACGCTTCTTATTTTCATTGCGTGACAGTTTTGTTAGTCTCTGTACAAACCCTCCTTTCAACAATTATATTTAGATGATTATCTGTGCTATTAGTCCATCGATTTTCCCTTGTTTGATTTTACAAGGGTTTATTCTTATATCCTTCCAGATTTTGTATGATAAGATGACATCGGGGTTTTTATATTCATTTATTCGATTTTTCTTAATACAAATCTGTATAGTGGCCACACTACCATGGTTGACTTCTAATGTCAAATGCTATTAAAAAGCAATCCCTTCTCCGCTATACACCTCATTTTTTATTACGCTATAGGATTGAATTGTTACCCTTGTCATAACTTGGCTCCCATCGTGACTCTCTAACACCTAGTCTGCATGACATTGTGTGAATTCAGTGTGTGTGACTCAGGGTCTTATCTTGATGTCAGCGTGAGGTTCATTGTCACCTAGTTTAATGTATAGCTTAGGTTCTCTATTTATTAATTTGTTTAATCATTTTCTTCATACCAGCAATATCACTACGCTGCTCTATGAATATTGTAGTTTTCCCTCATATAATTTCATTCATGTATTGAATTTTTTTTCTTACTCAGAATTGTGGTTTTCACTTGTAATTTCCAGAATTACCTATCTTGATTTTATGTTAAGCTTTGTTGAATTTATCTTTTGAATGCTTCGTTTCTTAAACTGATAGCATAATTCCTAGATTTTTTCATTTCTTAGTTCTGTTTATAAATAAGAGAGAATTGTATTAATTTACGACTACGCAAGGCATATACATTGTTCCTCCATTTAATTACTTGGTTTCCAGTTTGTAATGGTGCTCTGTATTAATTCATCTTTTGAGTATCATACAAATTAACTTCTGAGTTATCTTTGTTAACTACTCTACTCTTATGTTCATCATTTTGGCTCATAAGTATTAGACCTCTATGAGATTTTACTCTGTTAATGTTTATCTATGGCTTTTGTATGTCAATCATGATTTTATCTTACTCACATAGTTTAGAGTGGTTGCAATGGTACTTCTGTGTTTTCCTCTTTTCATTTACGCTACTTAGAAAAGATGTGTACCTGAACTGGGTTTCTGCCCCTGAAGGTAACACACAGTTTACTAACGCAAGCATGTTCTCGGGTTGAGGTTTGGTACAATACTTTTTAATTATCAGTCCACTATAAATTTATTCATACTACTGTACATCAATTTTTACTTTATAATTCCTTAATTGTTGTATTGTTTTCAATTCAATTTGTTGGGTTTTAATATGGGTAATTATCACCTAGGTTTACCCCTTTTCTTCAGATCCGGACAAGTGTTCCAGAAGCAGACATCCTCCCCTCTTCAGGTTAGTCGAAATAGGATCTAGTCCATGTTTATAACCTTTCAATGTATATATTGAAAACATTAATACTTACAACAGTACGCATCTTGTATATACAGGTGACGAATACAACGATGGGACCATATACTTAGGTAATTAATTATCATCACTTATCTTCATATATTGATAGTATAATTACCATTTATTAGTTAATTGTATTTCTTATAATTCTCGTCTCATTTGTTGCACATTTGCTATCAAAATTTTCATTAAGTTGCATGACACAACTGTTACCTATCCCATGCATATTTACAATTTTATGCTTTCTTTCACAGGTCGGTTTCCTGTTGTTCCATCATGGCTCTTCTTATGGTACCTAGGTTTAGTCCAATACTGGTTGAGTTTATGTGTCAATGCCATGCTTGGTCTTTGACCATTATTTATATTAATGTAATATTTTCTCAATTTTAACTAGTCACATAGATATATATATGACAGTGAGATTCGTAGTAATCTCTAACATTTGTTTTACTTAGACAATTATTTTTTTGATAGTTATAATCGCCAGGTTATCTCGATTCATGTAATTGCCTCTTCTAGTTTTCCATTATTTAATATCATATCAGAAATTTTCCATAATTTTCTAGATTATATAATGATGGTCCACATGTTGTTTTCTTAGCAGATGTTGCATATGTCAATCCTTTACTTCTACATGCATTCATACAGTTGCACATGTAAATCTTTTACTTCTACATACATTCATATAGTTTCACGTGTAACTATTTCACTTCTACATGCATTCATATATCTGCACATGTAACTATTTTACTTATACATGCACTCATACAGTTGCACATGTAGATATTTTACTTCTACATAATATTATTTATTAGAATATAACCCCCTTGGGTTTATAATTTCAAAAAAATGATTTTTGTCTACTTTCAGTAACTTACTCTGTGTAAGAAAAACATATTCTTCACCGTATTTAATTACAGAGAGGACACTATACAATACACATGATGGAGGACACTATACAATACACAACTATTTACTGAATATTTTAATAACTATTTACATGTGAAAATTAGATATTAGGACTTAAAATTTTTGTCTAATATGACATGTAACAAAAACATACATACAAATTCATATCTTCCAGATGGATTTCTACCCGTCACTTAAGACCAGTACTCTTATCTAGACACTTCTATAACATCATAAGTTTAATAGAAAACCACAGTAGGTACATACCAATGTGTAAAGATGATTTTTACTCCCAACCATGATCTTCTCGTTAGAGCTCTCCCCTGAGAAGAGACCAATATTCCCCAGTGTTGATAACCCCTTGTCACACTAGTGATGGAACTTTTAAGCCTTCTTTCCCTCTGCCAGTTTCCATAACAATGTCCCATTATTATGGGCTATTGTTTCCCATATGCTAGGCTTTTCTTTTGTTTTTCCCACAAAATATTACTTTAAAACTTGAATTTCCTCAGCACAGTTTTTCTTACCTCTTCTTAGTAACTTTCCACTTTACTGGGGATTTTTATTAGATACATTTCTCCCATATAATTAACTTATTTATTTATTTTTCTCCAAGGATTTTATGGAGAATTGTGGGAAAGTTTGAAATTCTATTCCATCCTCATGGATAAGAATTTCCTTCTCTCAATTAGTCTCTCTACAACATTAACATCTCTTTCATAAATAATTATTAATTTAAAAATAAGTATGTCCATAACATAATTGTTCCATAGTTCCACCTAGACCTTGGTCTTATTTGCACAACATAAAAGCTATAAATCAATGGTATTACAGGAAACCGATGCTTCAAATCACCAAGATGGTGGATACCCAGTTGGTGCAAGGAAAGGATGGTTTGTGGGGACATAACATGATCACCATGAATGCCTTTAATAACATGAGGTCCAATAAGAATATTTTCACCGTTGCCACATTCCACACGAGGTTCCCACAAAAACATGTTCTGGAAGGCATCAAACTACTCCATATATAAGATTTACTTCGCTTATATGGGCACCAAAAACAACCCATTCCTCCAAATATTTTTGTTGTAGGTATTTACCAGGGATGATCTGACTCTAAATTCCATAGTCATTGAAAACCCTCCAGAGATTACGAGTGAGAAGATCCATATTGAATCGATTCATATCCCTCATAGCTCATCCACCCACATATAGAGCATGAGTGATTGAATCCAACTTGATCACGTGGATTTTCATAGAAGTTCATGTTTTGGAGCACAAAAAACTTAACAATAATAGCGTTAATTTTGTTGATTATCTGTGAAGGCATAAGAAATAGGCACATCTAGAACATGAAGGTACCTTGAAGGACTGATTTTATCATGATCACCCTATCTCCAATGGTCATCCATGTATTATCCCACTAAGAAAGCTTCTTTTGAACTTTAAAAACCAGCCACTCCCAATCCAAAATTAGATAGTTTCCATGTCAAGAAATGAAACACATAGGAGAATGTTTCCTCAACACACAAAGTTCACACAGAGTTGCAGAAATTTCTTTAAACAAGACAACAAAGTTGCGAAAATCAAATCATAATAGTCCTCCTTTTAATATAAAGTGGAAGAGATTAAAATCACAACTATAGTGAAGAAAATAAAATCAAACAATTTTTATTCATGGTGAAACAAAGTAAAACAAAGTGTTTGTGGTAAGAACAATATGTGAAATTTCTAGAACCATATCGCCACTAACTAAAAAGTATATTATAAGTTAAAAACATGAAATACATTCACATATAGAGGTTGTGGCTCCTTCACCAGTAAAACAAGAGTTCTTATTGAGATTTTCTCCACATACATCTCAGACTTCCATCTGCCATAATACCTTCAAACTATACTTTCTTGTTAATTCAAAACATAAATATCTAAGGCATTAATACATGAAAAACAAAATTTAACACAAAGAATAGGTGAACGTCATTTTATAAACTTGTAGAGGTTGTGTGAAGTAAATAACAATTGCGGAATAAATGTTTGTCCATACACTTTTACTAACCATGCATTAAATTTCTATTTGAATTTAATAGTTTAATATGTTCTGGAATGGGTTTTGTACTCCTATTAAGAACCTCATTTATGTGATGTGCTTCCGTGAAAAGTAAATCCACAACCTGCAAAACATTTACTGAGGTATGGTTTTTGTCAGAATAATTTAACGAGATGGTTGAGATTAATTTTCCAACACATCCCCTTAATCTCAACTATCGCCATTAACCATTCTCAAACAATCTCTGAGATAAACTAAATTTCATGTGTCAATGACTTTCTGAAGATGTCTACAAATTTTTCTTCTGACCTGCAATGCTACAACACAATCTCACTATTGTTAACTAATTATCTTATGAAATGATATTTAGCATCAATGTGCCTTATCCTCTTGTGAAAGAGAAAATTATTTGATAGTGAAATTGTTGAACTGTTGTCACATAAAATAGTGATTGTTACATATTTTTCATGACATAAATCCCACAACACCCTTCTCATCCAAACTGCTTGACACGTTGTTGTTGTTGCGGTGACATGCTTACCTTTTGTTGCTAACAATGATATTATCAGTTTCTTCTTGGAGGCCCGTGAAATGGCTTCAGAACGCAAATGAAAAACATATTCTGACATGCTCTTTCTGTCATCAACACTTCCTACCCAGTCACTGTCAGTGTAACCAACCAGCGTAAAATTATATTTTGTAGTGTACAAAACTCCATACTCCTGTGTCCCATTGACATACTTTAAATTTCTTTTCGCTGCCTGCCAATGTGTCGCCTTGGTTGTCTCCATGAACCTCGACACCAAAATCACTACATACAATATATCAGGCCTAGTTACAGTCAAATACATTAGGCTACACACCATACTTCTGGATAATGTCGGATTGACATTGTTGCTGCAATCTTCCTTCAAATTCAACCCCCATGATAGTTGGATTTGGTGCTGGCTTTCTATTCTCCATTTTAAACCTCTCTAGAATGTACGCAACATACTTTGCTTGAGATATAAAAATTCCATTTTCTATTTGCTTCACTTCAATGCCCAAAAAATATCTAAACAACTGCAATTCAGTCATTTCAAACTCACTTTTCATGACTGCTTTGAAATCAACGATGAGGAAATCATCACTTCGTGTAAAATTCAAATCATCTACATACAAAACAACAATAAGAAGTTTGCTATCACTTTCTTTGATATAGAGAGTAGGTTCACCGTCACATTTGTCGAACCCATTGTCCATCAAGTAAGCATATATCCTGCTATACCATGCGCGCAGTGCTTACTTCAGCCCATAAAGAGCTTCCCGCAACCTTTACACCTTCTCTTCTTGGCCTTCTATCTCATGAACAAGAGGTTGTGCAAGTTACACCTCCTCTTTTAGCACTCCATTTATGAAAATTTATTTTACGTCCATTTGATAGACCTTCCAATTCCGTTGCATGGAAATTTACAACACTGAACTCACTGTCTCCATCCTCGTGACTAGTGAAAATGTCTATGCATAGTCTCTTCCATCCTACTAATTGTCTCCTTTGACAAATCAACTTGCTTTATGTATTTCAATATTTACTTCAGTGTTGATCTTGGTCTTATAGACCCACTTCACTCCAATGACCTCTTTTCCTTGCAGATTTTCCAATAACTTCCATGTGTCATTCTTTTCTATTGCTCCTATTTCACCATACATTGTCATGAACCATTTATTTTCTTTTAATGCATCCTAAAAATGTATTGGATCATCTACATGACAAAAAAATGAAAATAAACAATTCATACCAGCGTTGCTATCAACTTCATCTTGATCATAAATTTCATTTAAGTTTCTAAATTCTTGTTTTCTTATGCTTGCGGAATATGGGCTTGAAATGTCACTTGGTGTTGTGATCGAAGTTGATGGAGTTGTAGATATTTATGGTGTGCTTTGAGAAGCACCTTCTTGGTTGCACAACACTGTCCTGTTATTTTTTTGCGGTGTCCCATGTTGACGACTTTTTTGAGCTTGTGTAGGTGGAGGAGGAGTCACCGTTGAAGAATTACTTGTTGTGGTCAATTCCTCGTTGTCTTAATGTGACATACATGTATTCACAAAAAAATTTTGCTCTAAAATTCCATCCCTTGCTTCCTCTTCAATGAACTGAAAATCTCTGTTGATTATGACTTTCTTGGTTGATGGATTGTAGAGCTTGTATGCCTTGGATTCATCACTCTATCCAAAAAATATACATTTCTCCCCCTTGCAATCCAAATTCTTCCTCAAATCATCTGGGACATGTGTATAGGCCACACACCTAAACACTCCCATGTGAGCGACGTTATGCTTTCTTCCACTCCATGCCTCTTCAAGAGCTATGTTCTTGATGTTCTTGGTTGGACACCTATTAATGATATATGTTGCACAGGCGACAAATTCGGCCCAATAGTCATTTGGAAAATGCTTTGCCTTCAACATAATCCTTTCCATTTCCATAATGATCCTATTCTACCTTTCCACGACACCATTTTGCTGAAGTTTATACGTTTTTGTAAACTTCTTGTGATTTCCATGCACCTTGGGAAAATGTAGGAAGTCATTTGTGATGCATTCGCCACCTCTCTCAGTCCTCAACACTTTCATGTAGTTTCCACTTTGATTCTCAAAAAGAAATTTGTAGTGGCGGAAGTGGTCAAACAGTTCAATTTTTTGTTTTAAGAAGTAGACCCATGTCTTACATGTGTAGTCATCTATGAAGGCCAAAATATAATAGTTGCCACCAATTGATGGTGTTTTCATTGGTCCACATAAATATGAGTGGAAAATTTCCAAAGGTGATTTTTCCATTATATACTTTCCTCCTGGAAATGATTCTCTATGTTGTTTTCCCAAGATACGTCCTTCACATAGGCTGTCTGGTTTTTCTATGAGTGGAAATCCATTCACCATGCATTTCCTATGAAACAAATTCAAGCCTCCAAAGTGGAGATGACCAAATCTCAAATGCCATAACAAATTTTCATCTTTAATTTCTTCTTGAAATTTTGCGTGTGTGACATATGATACATTTATTTCATCCTTCTGTGAATTCATTGATAGTTTTTCTTGAGCACCTTCTTCCTTCAAAAATGATTTCAACTTGAGAGGAAACGTTCTATTGTTTGTCATATGAACTTTCGCAATAAGCTGTCTACTTGGAGACTTATCCAAAATTGTGCACACATAATTCTTGAAAAATACATTGTAGCCCTTTTTCATGAGTTTTCCAATGCTTATAAGGTTATGCTTCAAACCAGGAACAAAATAAACATTTGAAATATACTTCTTCTATCCCTTATTTGTTAGTATGTCGACTCTACCTTTTCCCATGATAGAGAATTTGCTATTAGTCCCTAATGTGACTACCTACTTTACACTTTCATCTAAATTGAAAAACATTTTTATGTTCCTAGTCATGTGGTTTCTACACACTGAATCTAGAAACCATATATCTCCTTGTTTTTGATCTGCTACATTACAAGATAAAAACATGCTATCATGGTTCTGATTTTACTTTATGAAATTTGCACTTGGTTTTTTACCTATATAATATCTATTATTTATACATTCATTTTCATAATGGCCATAATTTTTACAATAATGACATCAAACATGAGATTATCATACATATTACCTTGTGTTTGATTTTGGATTGAGACTTGACTAGGATTTTGATTGTTGCCCCTTCCACTTGAACTTAAAGGAATCCTTCTTACACCTCTGTGTGGAATTCTTCCTCTTCCTTTATAATTTGATCTTCCTTTATAATTTTATGATACTTATTTCTTGAAAGAATGCTCCAATGAGGAGTTCATTCCTCTGCTCAATCTGTGTTCATGAGAAATCAATGATGCATGATGCTCATCCACTAAAAATTGTGATAGATCCTTTGTCTCTTCTATTGCCACAACTATGGCATCAAATCTTACTGGAAGACTTATCAACACTTTCTAAAATATTGTCTTTTCATCAAGTGTCTCACCATGAGACCTAATTTGAGTAACCAACCCAATTACATGTGTAAAAAATGAGTCTACATTCTTAGACTATTTCATATAAATTGTCTCAAAATATCTTCTCAGCATTTGTATTTTTGTTGTATTCACCTTTTCCATGCCTTCGAAGGCTATCTGGAGGGTATACCATGCTTTCTTGGATTTTTTTGCTACTACAACCCTTGGGAAAATGCTTCCATGCACTGCCTAAAAAATATAGAAAACGACTTTTGAGTCTTCTTCTTATTATCTCTCAACACATCCTTTTTTTTGTGTCAATTGGAAACCATTTTTGACCAACTCCCAAATTTCTTGAGAAGAAAACAGAGCCTTCATTGTAATAGCCCAATCATCGTATTTTTTTCCCTTAAACTGTGGTATTTGTGCATTAGCCAAGCTTGTGCTTCGTGATGCCATTTTCACTTTGTAAAAAACAACTTTCTCACTGTGTAAAAAATTTCTCACTGTTGGTGAATAATATGCCAAGAAAGTGCCTTCAAAAGGAAAGTGACTTCAAAAGAAACTTTTAACTTGTAGTAAAAACACTTTCCGTAATGAAATTTTAAAACAATACAACACAAGAAATCAAATCATAATAGTGTTCCTTTTTAATACAGAGTGGATAAGATTAAAATCACAACTATAGTGGAGCAAATAAAATCAAGAAATTTTACTCAGGGTGAAATAGAGTGGGTAAAACAGAGTGGTTGGTGGTTGTGTTAAGAAGGATAAGTGAAATTTCCAAAACCATATCGCCAGTAACCAAAATTTATATTATAAATTCAAAACATGAAATACATTCACATATGGAGGTTTCTGCTCCTTCACTAGTAAAACAAGAGTTCTTACTAAGATTTACATTCACGAGGTTCCCTAATTAACACACACTAAAACCTATAACTATTGTTTTCATGCACCCACCAAAATTTGCTCCACGATTTTCTCCACAAACATCTCAGAATTACATCCACTACAATACCTTCGACCTATACCTTCTTTTTAATTAAAAACATAAATATATAAGACATTAGTATATCACTAATAAATAATATGGGTGAACATCATTTTATGAACTTCCAGAGGTTGTGTAAAGTAAATAACACTTGCTGAATAAATGTTTTCCCATACACTTTATGGGTTATGTGCTCTTGTTCAAAACTTCATTGATATGATGTCCTTCCCTGCAAACTTGACATTAATTTTCCAACAGGCTTAATGTAACATACCTATTACGTGATTTTAATGGTAAATATATTTTACCTTAAACTATTCAAATCAAGAAAAGAAAGAATTAGTTTGTGTAAACGGATTCTTGAAACGGTTAAAACGAACATGTGCTGCGTATAAAAAAAGGGAGATGACGAGTCGAACAGAGGTAGGGGTGGTCAGATGGTAGTTTGGTTCTCACTCGAAGGAATAATTCTATTGGATGCTCTGCAATGAGCTTCTCAGGGCACTCTGCGTCGCTCTTCACCTTGTATTTCCGTCATATTTTTTTTCCATGCCATTTTCGTTTACACCGAAGCTCAAGCCACAGTCAAATGTTATAGTTGCAGGGGCTTGTTGGTGAAGCCAAAGAGAACGCCTCCCAACAAATGTAGAGGCGGTGATTTGAACTTTGATAACCACACGCGAAGGAGGAAGGAGCTGCATTTATCTTGGTCACCTTCGTTCTACCCTTCAAACTGGTGAGTTGTCGTGCAATTTCTCTCCTTTAGCCAGCTTCTCATTATATCACGTGAACTAGGACACCATGGAGAGACGATGGAGTTTTAAGAGGGAAAAAAATAAGTAATGGTTTCTTATTTTCTAGAGATCATTTTCTTGAAAATAATATGTGGAAAACCTTACACATAAGAAGGCAAGAAATCTTGAAAATACTAGATATGGAACATATTTCTAGGAAAGTACATACATTTTAATAGTTTTTTCTTTTTGAGAAACAAGAACCTGTATAAGTTTTCTCATATTAATATTTTTAGAAGAGTTTCTATAAATCTGTATGCATGCATATCTAAAATAGGCATGTGTCTATTGTGTGAATTTGTTTCATGCATGCTGGATTGCATATAGAAAGGAATTTTTAATTAAAAGATGATTAACCACGTGATTTTGTGGTTATTTTCTAAAAATAATCCTTGTTGTCTCTTCTTGGAAGATAATGTTATTAGAGAAATAGAATGGTAAAAGGGAAACTTATTGGCGGGTTTTTGAAAAGAATCCATGTTGTCTCTTTTTTGAAAAGATTTCTATTATGTGAAAGATTGGTAATTATTTTAAATCTTAGAATTCTAAGAAGGGAAGTGTGTTTCCTACAGTAAAGGAAGAGCTATCCCTCTTGCATGCACAAAGTGGGAGAGTTATCTCTCTTCATGCACAAAGAATTAGCCATTGTGTTATAAAGGCATGTTATTTGCATGTATAAAGAAATGTTGAGCTATATTAATATTTAGGAAGATATAATAATAAGATTTATCAACTAATGATATTACATTGGTAAAGATTAGTTATTTAATAAATCCATGGATAGTTTCATAAAACCATGGGTAGTTTTTCCATGGTGTTGACAAAGATTAATTATTTCATAAAACCATGGGTAGATTACCATGGTGTTTGCAAATACTAGTCAATTAATAATCTATGGATTGTTTACCATGGTGTTGGGAAAATTAAGTTATTTAATAAATTCATGGTTAAAGGAGCTAATCAGTTTTATTCCTTAGATGAATAAACTAAGAGACTATTTTATATTAACATGATTATGATGTTTAATTCCTTTTGGAGGAAGGTCTTGCATATACATGCAATATATATGTATTAGCTTTTATTGAAGAATAATATACATTTTTGTATGTAGAAAGATAGCTTGTAGTATTAAAACTACATTGAATATGATTGTTAATATAATCTCAAAAATGAGACATGTATTTATATTCATAATTGCCTATTTTTATATATGATTACATGCTCACTAGCATTGAGATTTTCTCTGGAAGACTCGTGAAGGACGTTATGAGCTTGATTGTGTAAGCACTCCTTTAGGGAGAGTCTTTTGGAATCAGTATGCATTCACATGCATGGAAGAGACAATCATTATGTTAACTTGAATTCCATGCACTAAAGGTAATAGCTTGAGGGTTAGATATTTTTATTAAATGTATGTAAATCACATGCACAAATATCTTAGCTGATGTATCAGTTTAGTTTAAAGAAAACTTGGGAGATGTAGCCATTGTCTTGCAGGATTGTGTGCTTATGCAACGTAAGCATTAGTTATTGTGATGACCTATAACCAGCACATATGAGGTATGTGTTATTAAAGAGAGAATGACAAGGTGCTTTACTTGCTTGTCATGATTATACATGAGTAGATGGAGAAACTACTATAGTGATTGATTAATACTTTATGAATCTTGACATCATTTTGTAGGCATCATAGCAGGGAATGATGGTGACATGTACAAAGGAAGATTATGCTTGACATGGTGGCAGGTAAATGATTAATGTTCATGCAGACAAGTGCGAGTTGCAGGAAGGTCCAATGTACGGTGGTCCATTGTAGGTACATCCATGCCACCAAGATGTGAAGATATAAATGGTAACATATTTATTGAATGGTTGAAAGCTAGATATTGTATATTTCCTTGTAAGATTATATAAATTATGGTTAAGGGATGGTCTCCCTTATCAGCCATTGAGTGATGGGCTGAACACCCTCACGAGCGTTTAATAATAAAATTAAACGTTTTCTGGTTTTCACCCTACGGGGTTTCCAGGGTATATTGGTGTTCAATGATGTGATTGGTTATTGTGTCCAGATGATGAGGTTGATTCCTTTCTTGTTATGATGTTCATAATGGCAATTATGTGATGAATATATCAGTAATGAGACGAATGGATGGTTACATCATATAGTATTATGTTAATATACTGTAATGGAGGTTGTTAAGGGAATTAGGAGTTTACTATTCTTATTTATAAAATTACAATGTGAACTGTTAAACATTCTATGTAATGAGGAGTAACTTGTATAAAAAAATTTTAACTCCTTACATTTCCCTGTGAAGTTAATGGTGCATGTTACAAGTGGTATCAAAGCTAAAGGTTCAAAAACTGGCACCTTTGGGATTTAGCGGAAATAAATTGAGGGATTTGAGAAGAAACGTGCTTATGGGAAGGAAGGCATTGCATCTCTAATCCCGGATTGAACAATGAGTGTCAAGAGATAAGTATTATTATCTTTATTTTCTTGAAACACTAGTTATTGCATTTATGGAAAATACACTGCTTACTGTTGAGTTAGAGTTTGTTTAAAAAGGATATGTATTTTCTATGTGCGTAAAACTTCTATTGTTGTATTGAAGTTTCCTTGAAAGGAGTTGGGAATTTGGTTTCTTGAAGAAGAACATGTGTGTGCTTGAAAATTTAACTAATATACATTTGATTCTTCTTGAGAGAAATATGTAAATTTTGAAAATAAATCTTGCATGTGAATCTTGCGACTAAAAGAGACAAATATAGAGTAAAATGGGGTTTTACTTAATATGCAAGATTGTGCTAGTTCTTTTGGAAAGTAATAAAGCATTGTTAATATGATAATCTTTTAGAAAGATATACCATGGTAAAAGACGAAGCTACTATGCTAGTTTTGCTGAGAAGAACCCATGTGAGTTCTTGCAAAGATTACTAGTATGTATCTTGAAAGGTGTGAGTAGTATTAAAACATAAATAAGTAAACTTGCTTGCCTTTATATATATGTTGTTTAAGAAAAGATGGGAAGCTTGTTTTTCTTTAAAAGGGATTTTGTACTTGTGTGTTAAGTGAAAAGGAATCCAAGTTCTTTTCTTGAAAATAAATATAGGCTAAAGAGAATAACCTCTTGAATATACTACGTTGCTAGATGGATTATTTCAACTTCTTGATTTAGGTATATTAAAGGTTAAGTTAACCTTGTTAGTATTGCAAAGTTTTTAAGAAAAGCATGAGAAACTTGCATGTAGAATCATAGAGGAATGAGGTTCTTTGCATGCAATAGTTTTATTAGATTTCATCGGAAAGAACATAAGTTTATATGTGGAAATGATAACATGTTTTGTTATCATACTTCAGAAAAGAGTTCTTTGGCAAAGAAGATGAATTACATGTACAAAAATAAAGTAATGTTTTGGTTTCTTTAAAATATATACATGGCTAATGTGGGTATAATAATATTTCAAGAATAAGGTATGTATTCTTATGTTTTATTCCAATAATTTTATAGAAAATAAAACCATGTTTTTCATGCCTATTACGTTATGTGTCCTCGAAGAAGAATCATGAGTTTTCCTACTCGATTATGTTAAGTACTCTGTTGGGAAATTAAGATTAGAATATTTATGCATTGTATGCATAGGAACAACAACCAATGTGTTAGCTTTATTATATTTGCATGCTCCAAAGGAAAAATCTAAAGTGGTGGTTCTTTTGTTAAAGTTTAAGTTAAAACAAATGCACATTGTGTCATTCTCCATTAAAGAAATTTGTGAACAGATATAGTGATTTTTCTTATACGAATGTGTGCGTGTGTGAAAATTGTCATAATAATGTGGGAGTTATTTGACATGAATTGATAATTACTTACTCACACTAATGTAGAGATGTTAGAAGAAAGCATGTTGTGGCATTGCATTCACATCTCATATATGCACATGAATAGGTGTTAAAATATCACTCAAATATTGATTATTTATTGATTAAGATTTTATCTAATCATGCCATAAAATCTTATCAATGCTGCTAAAAGAGAACATTGTTGTAGAGGAGCAATGTGAATTCCTGATGATGATGAGGATGTTGTTGTAGAGGAGCAATGTGAATTCCTGATGAGGATGAGGATGAGTATTGCAGTAGGGAGAGAAGTTCTTCAAATGAAATAAAGATAAGTATTTTATTTTATTTTAAGAATTCTATGCATATGCATGTTGATTCTTTAAAAATGAATTGCTATATACATGGCATTGCATGAGATTAGCTTCCATTTAAGAGAGTTCTTAAACAATACATGCTATTATAATATACTTTTTTTGGATAAGAATATGCATATGAGGTTAATATGTGTATTATGCCTTATTTCTTTAGGAAAGAAAGTATAAAAAAAAGGCATGAAAGGAAAATAGTTACTTTTCATTTGAGCTTGAAAATAAGTAGTTGTTTTTGCATGCAATAAAATTTCTAAGTTATCATACAGTATTTTAGAAAGATGAATGTGTATAGTGATGGTGTGTGAAACTAATGCATGAATGCAAAGGATGAGGAAAGTCCTTATATAATATGATATAGTGTTAAAATTAAATCGAATAAAACCTCATGGGTCAAGTTGTGAATAACTAGTTGACCAACTAGTTTTGCATGAGTCGTCATGGACGCATTAAAACTATTGACTAGTTATGAATGAATAACTAATGAAAGTTATATGTAGAAACCGATTTTAACTAAAGATATTTGAAATTTGTGAACAAATGGTTATGATAATTAATTCGGGTGTCAGTCTATTGGAACAGAACATTAGGGGAATTGGAAATGTTTGCACTCATACCCTAATCGTTATTGACACATACACATTAATGAATATTTATATATACTGGTATGCGTGAAAACATCTTATGTAGGAACTTAAAATGATCGCGTAAGATAATATGTGCTTGAGAGATGCATATTTAGGATTAGCATTGTTTCTTATAGTAAGCATGGGTAGCTTAATAGAAACAGAAAATCTGTGAAAAATAAAATATCGCAAACATTGCAATGTGAATTGCATCAGTAAACGTTAAAGAATCATGTTTTAATGTACAACACATGTATGTTACTTCCAGGGGGGAAGTTGTGACAGCTTCATTAAAGCTAACTAGTATTAACTAGTTAAAGACAATTTGTTTAATTTTCTTTTATCGGGAAAGAAAAACTTAAATCGTCACTGTTGATAAAGCAAGTTATTTAATTTGCTGAAATTAATTATGAAAGAAAATATTTTTAAGCTGATGGTAAAAATGTTCCAAGAATAGGAAGTGGTTGGGGACAGTTGGAAAGACAGTTACCTACTCCTCTGAGGATAAGCTGGATCCCCAGGGAGGAGTAGGCATTCTGTGAAATTGGTAAAGGGGGAGTATTTTCTCGAGCTGGTTGGGACCAGTTGAAAATAGCTTCTAGCAACCCTTGTAAAGCCAAAAACATCTGAGTATGACTGGAATTGGAGAATTGGACCGGATTGTCTCGAATTTCTCTTCCAGGCTTTTCTGAGTGTGACTGGATTGGCCATCTCGATGTCACAGCAGAAGAATCCACTGTTGACCCATGACACTGTCCAGATTCTGGAGCTAGGGGGCAAGTGGAGGACGTAATAGCCTCACTTGATGGTTGGGAGGACCACAACTTGAAAGACTAAATTTCCAGATAAGTATAAAAAATTTTAGTGTGGAAAGATTGACTGTCTGGATGTGAAAAATGACTCGATCCTATGGATTAGGAGGAGTATTTTGTTACCATTGTGGTTCTCATAGTAGAACAAGTTAAGTAAAATATGTGTTATATTTAAATGAATTATTGAATGTATAAGTTCATTATATTGTTACTAATTTGTTTTAATGTCTTAACCGATCCTAGGATATGACCATGGTGCATTGATTGACCATTGGTACAATTAGAGAGCTAGATGCTCTCTGAGTACTTTTTTTTAAGTGTTGTATGGATGTCTTTGGCAGGAACTAAGATAGTGTGCACGTGATGCATTTATGAGAGGGTTGGTTCTCTCTGAGTACTTATGGAAGTACTTTGATTAAAACATATCTTTATATTGCAATACCGTTTGATAGTTGCAAATATTTCACATTGAAAACTATGTGACTAATGTGATTGAAATGTT
Organism: Pinus albicaulis; assembly: GCA_034641835.2. Lineage (NCBI taxonomy): Eukaryota > Viridiplantae > Streptophyta > Pinopsida > Pinales > Pinaceae > Pinus > Pinus albicaulis. The sequence goes on from MU968450.1 coordinate 22,462,264, forward strand.
AGTCATACATTACAGGTGTTGATGGGTGTTCAACCATTCGCAGAAAGCTTGCGCAAAAGCCATAATTTCTTCCAATAGTAATTGGTTGGTAAGTTTGTATAGATATTTTTCCATACTTTTGTGAATTGAATAAGGGATAAGCAGTTAGATATGGAAATGAAATTTTCTTTGCGCTATACATGCTTATGAATATAGATAAAAACGTTATTGTTTTAAATAATGAGATTTAAGGAAACGAAAGTGTCTCATTGCCAAGGGGAAGGAGCCCCTTTGGGTTGATTATATTAGTATACCATGAGTATATAGTGTAAATTTCAGTGAGAGAATCACACCGAGGATGGTGTTCTCTTAAGGGGGGGAGTATGTAACATACGTATTACATGATTTTAATGGTAAATATATTTTACCTTAAACTATTCAAATCAAGAGAATTAGTTTGTGTAAACGGATTCTTGAAACGGTTAAAATGAACATGTGCTGCGTATAAAAAAAGGGAGATGACGAGTCGAACTATAGGGTGGTCGACTGGTAGTTTGGTTCTCACTCATGAATAATTCTATCGATGCTCCGCAATGAGCTTCTCGTAGCACTCGTATCGCTTCACCTTGTATTTCCATCATAGTTTTTTTTCCATGCCATTTTCATTTACACCGAAGCTCAAGCTACGCTCAAATGTTACGCTATGTGAGCCAGAGCAGAAGCCAAAGAGAACGCCTCCAACAAATGTAGAGGTGATTCGAACTTTGATAACCACACGCGAAGGAGGAAGGAGCTGCATTTATCTTGGTCACCTTCGTTCTACCCTTCCAAGCTAGTGAGTTGTAGTGCAATTTCTCTTGTAGCCGCCTTCTCATTATATCATGTGAACTAGGACACCATGGAGAGACGATGGAGTTTTAAGAGGGAAAAAAATAAGTAATGGTTTCTTATTTTCTAGAGATCACTTTCTTGAAAATAATATGTGGAAAACCTTACACATAAGAAGGCAATAAATCTTGAAAATACTAGATATGGAACATATTTCTAGGAAAGTACATACATTTTAATAGTTTTTTCTTTTTGAGAAACAAGAACCTATATAAGTTTTCTCATATTAATATTTTTAGAAGAGTTTCTATATATGCATGCATATCTAAATGCATGTGTCTATTGTGTGAATTTGTTTCATGGCTGCCGGATTTCATATAGAAAGGAATTTTTAATTAAAAGATGATTAACCACGTGATTTTGTGGTTATTTTCTAAAAATAATCCTTGTTGTCTCTTCTCTGGAAGATAATGTTATTAGAGAAATAGAATGGTAAAAGGGAAAATTATTGGCGGGTTTTTGAAAAGAATCCATGTTGTCTTTGAAAAGATTATTATGGAAAGATTGCTAATTATTTTAAATCTTAGAATTATAAGAAGGAAGTGTGTTTCCTACAAGAAAGGAAGAACTATCCCTTGCATGCACAAAGTGTTATTCTCAGTACGCACTAACCATTGTAAGAAAGGCATGTTCTTTGCATGTATAAAGAAAATTAAGCTATATTAATATTTAGAAGGATATACTAATAAGATTTATCAACTAATGATATTACATTGGTAAATATTAGGTATTTAATAACCATGTGGATAGTTTCATAAACCATGTAGTTTTTCCATGGTGTTGACAAATATTAATTATTTCATAAAACCATGGGTAGATTACCATGGTGTTTGCAAATACTAGTCAATTAATAATCTATGGATTGTTTACCATGGTGTTGGTAAAATTAATTTATTTAATAAATTCATGGTTAAAGGAGCTAATGAGTTTTATTCCTTAGATGAATAAACTAAGAGATCATTTTATATTGACATGATTATGATGTTTAATTCCTTTTGGTGGAAGGTCTGCATATACATGCAATATATGTATTAGCTTTTTATTGAAGAATAATATACATTTTTGTATGTAGAAAGATAGCTTGTAGTATTAAAACTACATTGAATATGATTGTTAATATAATCTCAAAAATGAGACATGTATTTATATTCATAATTGCCTATTTTACATATGATTACATGCTCACTAGCATTGAGATTTTTCTCTGAAGACCTTCGTAAAGGAGGTTATGAGCTTGCTAGGCACTTTACGGAGAGTCTTTTTGGAATCGCATGCATTCATGCATGAAGAGACAATCATTATGTTAACTTGCATTCCATGCACTAAAGGTAATAGCTTAAGGGTTAGCTATTTATTAAATGTATGTAAATCACATGCACAAATATCTTAGCTAATGTATCATTGATTTTAAAGAAAACTTGGGAGATATAGCCATTGTCTTGCAGAATGTGTGTTTATGGAACGTAAGCATTAGTTATTGTGATGAGCTATAACCAAAGACATATGAGGTATGTTATTAAAGAGAGAATGACAAGGTGCTTTACTTGCTTGTCATGATTATACATGAGTAGATGGAGAAACTACTATAGTGATTAATACTTTAATCTTGACATCATTTTGTAGGCATCATAGCAAGGAATGATGGTGACATGTACAAAGGAAGATTATGCTTGACATGGTGGCCGGTAAATGATTAATGTTCATAGACGAGTGCGAGTTGTGAAGGTCCAATGTGTTTGCAGTCCATTGTAGCTACATCCATGCCACCAAGATGTGGAAGATATAAATGGTAACATATTTATTGAATGGTTGAAAGCTATATATTGTATATTTCCTTGTAAGATTATATAAACGATGGTTAAGGGATGGTCTCCCTTATCGCCTATCAACAGTGATGGGCTGAACACTTCACGAGCGTTTAATAATAAAATTAAACGTTTGTCAGGTTTTCACTTGGCTGTGGTTTCCATGGTATATTGGTGTTCAATGATGCGATTGGTTATTGTGTCCAGATGATGAGGTTGATCTTTTTGTTATGATGTTCATAATGGCAATTAGAGATGACTATATCAAGAATGGATGAATGGATGGTTACATCATATACATTATGTTAATATATCGTAATGGAGGTTGTTATGGGAATTTAGAGTTTACTATTCTTATTTATAAAATTACAATGTGAACTGTTAAACATTCTATGTAATGAGGAGTAACTTGTATAAATTTTTTTTAACTCCTTACATTTCCCTATGAAGTTAATGGTATATGTTACACTTAAGGTCAAATTAAATGCAAGTTAAATAAATTAATTGTATCTGTGAGGATATAATATGATCATTTATGGTAATAATCAATTTTTTCTATTTATAATTACAACCCGAGACCCATCTAGATATGTGTGGATTTGATATGCATCAAGAGCTTGGCATTCCAACCTAGGTTTAGATGGGTTGGATAATATATATATTCATGTTGTGAGATTGTAGCTCAATTTGTATGGATTGAATCTACCAAAAGAAATAATAATAATACAATTGGCAAGAAAAGAAGGAATAAAATCGATAGAGAAATAAATTAATGAATTATACATGACTAAACTAATATAAATTAATATAATAGTGAATGAGATGTGACTGAAGAAAATTTGACCCTTAGTCTTAGTTAAGTGGACATGAGGTCATCACCTCTATTCATGCATTCACTTCTGGAGTTTACTCTTGGTGATAATCGTGATGTTTGCATGTACAACCCACGAAGAAATTAGTAAAACTCATGCATGTACTGTTAACTTTCAGTTTGGTTATAATAAAGAGGTTTCTATCTATACTTTATTCACTACTAAAATACAATTAAGTGTATATTATTTTGAATAAATATAACATATTTATTGTCCAACTAGTATGTGGAACAAATGAGTTGAGATTTAATTTAAAAATATGTAGAAAGGTAATGAATAAAAATAAAATCACTTATTTGAATTTACTCTTGTCTATCAAATTCTAGGCTATAATATATATATATATCAAATGCATCCAACTAAATTAATTGTTATATCAAATTCATCTATTTTGCTTCTTCTATTCTTAATCCAATTTTAATTTCTGTCATGGGAGGGTCACTGAAGTAACAATTTACTTTGTTGTTGTCGTTGCCATGATCAGAGGGTCAAAACAATAAATTTAACTATTATGTTTTTTATTGAGTTTTATGATGAGGTCTTGAGTTTATTTGAGAATGAGTGAATATCTTCTTTTCTTATATATATTATCTTTTTAATTTACTCTTCATTTACTTTTTCATGAATCATCCAAAACAAACATCTATATCTTGGAGCAACTCAATGTAATTACATTAATCACTTTTCATCCTTTTTCTTCTACTCTAATCAATTGTGTCCTCTTTCCATCCACTTTAATTACTTTATCATTAAGTAATGTAACATGTTTTATTTAGATCTTTTAAAACAATATTATCTACATAGATTTATAATTTATTTCAAAATGATATTCTTTAATTTCTTATTACTTTTTAATTATGACATATATTTGATTTAACAATGAGATAAATGAGTAACTCCTAAAAAACACAAGCTATAACAACACTAGATCTAATAAAATTTTATATTACTCACATGGGGAAATATTTATCTTCTAAGTCTATTTTTTTTACAATTTTTTCTTGTCCTAATTTCGCCATACAAATATAAGTGAGCTCGATAATTTTCATTACTTAAAATACACTTTTGAATGCATATATGCATTCAAAGAACTCAATTTATACATAGGTAGCAACTCAAATATACCATTTAAACAATTTTTGGCAAAAATTGTTGGAAAATATGTCCAAAAAATACATAAAATGTTTAAATTACACTATATTTATTTGCATAAATATAACACAACTTTATACTCTGAAAATATTAATAAAAATTAGATTGTTATGACCAATACCAAATGTTTGAGGATCCACATTTCGGGAATTAAAGTATCCCAAGGGGTATCCAATAGCTTAACACAATTTACCATTTTATTTTAAATTATTAAATCAGAAAATCATGATATAAACAAATAAAGTTCTTATACAACCATCAGAAAAATATGATTTTTTTTAATTTTAAGATGGATACTGAACTAGCTTATTTAAGAACAAAATTACTTAAAAAGATCCTTTTTCACTCTAGATATCTATGAAATTGTGATACTTGTGCAATATTTGTATTGAAAGAACCAAGTTAAATTTTCTTATGTTTTGTTAAAATATATTTCTTTTTTAAATACCACATGGCAACACTATCTTGAGTAATTACACATCTCCTTCTTAACCATGTATACTATGAAGACTATTTTAAATGTCATGTATCTCTTTCATATTAAATAATGAATAAGTTACACATCAACACAAATTATTTTATTTATGACTCATGTTTAAAAAAAAATTATATTATTAATATCTATAATTCATATTAATTTTTTTAATATAAATGTTATTTTATTTTTTATATTTTGCGCTTAGAGGTGCAATCTATAGCCTAGTATGACCTGATGTCAAGTATGTCACTTCCTCAAAAAATAATAATTTTTATTTTTGCTAATGTCGGCCAAAGAATTAACCTAATCTTTACTTTTATATAACTTGAATATTTAGATTATATATAACTTTTTTAACTTATTAATGGGCTAAGATTAATTATTAAAATACAACTACGTATTACTTATATAATTTGAATGGATAGTAAATTATCTCACCCATTTAATAATTGGTTTATTATATACGTGAATTTGAATGGATCATAAATTTACCTTTAACAAAAAAAAAATTACCACATTGAATTTCCAAATTAAGTAAAATTTTAAACATCTTTACTCTTTACTAAAGTCAATACCATTTCCTAAATCAAAGGAAAAGAGTTAATTCAACACAAACAATCAAAATCCAAAATATTTTAATATTTCATTTAATTGAACATTTGTAAAGTGAATCCTTAAAACGAAAACCCATGTTGTATGGATAAATTAAAATCTTTTAATAAATAAATATTTCCCCATCAAAATTGCAATATTTCAAAATTTGAATAAATAAAAATCTAAGTAAACCAAAGGTATGGTAAATAAATAAAACCTATTTTTAGACTTTATAAAGCTTTTTATATTAAAAAAAACTCAAAAAGCTATGTTTTATTTAGATGAAGCCTATGGGACAAATACCATAGGACAAATTAATATCGATACCATGGGTCAAATACCATATTTATAAAAGAAGTATGATAAATAAATAAATACAAAAAGGTGTAAAAAGGAATGATAAATAAATAAATATAAAATAGTTATAAAAAGGTATGGTAATAAATAAATATAAAATAGGTAAAAACAAGTAAGGTAAATAAATAAAAATATATCAAATATGATTATAAATAAAAATCTAATTATATAACAAGCCTATGGGCCAAATACCATAGTATAAAAGAGGTATGGTAAATAAATAAAAATATAAATAAACCAAAGGTATGGTAAGTAAATAAAACCTCTTTTCATATTTAATCCATAATCTGGTTTCTATTTAAGAACACTCAAAAAATAAGTTTTATTTAGGTGAAGCCTATGGTCCAAATACCATAGGCTAAATTATTATTAATACCATGCAAAAAAAACATTATTAACCCTAATATAAGATTAAAAGATTATTATTATTATTATTATTAAATCCAATACTCATATTAATATATTATAATATTCATATTATTAAATTTAATAACTTTCGATTAATACACTATTAAATTTATTATATTATAATATATATATATATATATATATATGTATCATGATATATATTAACTCTAGATATATATGGGAGGGAAGAACAAATATATATAGTGATAAAGGTGGAGATATAGGGGATTTACAAGGGAGAGATGGAGATAAACCAACCTAGATCCATCTTAACTCGAGATCTATCAACCGACGACAGGGATCAAATCTCTCGAGGTAAAAACCTCTTTTTTGAGTGCAGAACTTGAGGAAAGGTTCGGACCTCGAGAGAATTGATCCATCTAGGAGCTTGATACATCCAGAGTGTAACAGTCCTAATTAAACACGGTAAATAATTCTTACTTTAACTGTTTAATCAAGAAACGGTTGAAACAAAATTCTTGATAATAGTCCTTGGTATTCTTTATTGAGGGGGGATTTCTTGAGGAGGAAGCTCTGGGGTTAACGAATTTGGCAATGCTGCATTCCAAGAAACATATTAGTGAGCCTCTCATTGACATTTGCGTCCTTCAAGGAGTTGGTGGTTTCAGAGTTAGAGGTTTCATATTCATCTTCCTATCAGTGCTTATGCGTGTGGAATCAATGTTTTGGCAGTGTGTGGCAATCATGGTTGTGGAGATAAGTAATCATATTGCATATGCCTTATTAGTAAAAATTTTTTTATTATTTTTGCAGTAATTGTGAGGTTTCAATGCATAATATTTCTGGAAACATTTGTAGGGTTAGTGTGTTAAATTATTAGGCATCATTTTCATTGTCTTGAAAGAAATTACTTCATAATCTTGTGCATAACTAGTTTTATGGTTTTCTTGTATAAGAATACATGGAAACCTTGTACATAAGAAGACAAAGAAACCATGAAAATACTAGATATTGGATAGATTTCTTGGAAAGTACATGCATTTTAATGGTTATTATGCTTAGTTTTTCTTTTGAGAAATAGTAACATGCATTTGCACAAATGAAAACAACAATAAGAAATCCAAGATTATTTTCATGTGCCGTGAAGAAGAAAAGGGAAAAGTTTTCTAACATTAATATTCTTGGAAGAATTTTTAGGAATATGTACACATACATTAACCATGTTGTGAATATGTATATATAGTTACCATGGTGTTGTTAAATATTAATTATTTTATAAATCAATGGGTAGATTACCATGGTGTTGATAAAGATTAGTTATTTGACAAATCCATGAATAGATTTCCATGGTGTTTGTAAATATTAGTTATTTAAAAAATTCATGGATAGTAATTATTTACCATGGTGAAGGTAAATATTAATTATTTAATAAATCCATGGATATTTTACCATGGTGTTGGTAAAGATTAGTTATTTAAAAAATCCATGCGTAGATTACCATGGTGTTAGTAAAGGTTAGTTATTTAACAAATCTATGAATAGATTACCATGGTGTTTGTAAATATTAGTTATTTAATAAAGCCATGGACACATTACCATGGTGTTGGTAAAGTTTAGTTATTTAATAAATCCATGGATAAATGAACTATTCAATTATATTTCTTTAGAAGAACAAACTATGTAATTAATTTTATGATATCATGATTATGATGATAATTTCTTTTGGAATAAGATCATGCATAGGCATGCAATATTTGTATTAGATTTCATTGGAAAGAATATACATTTATATATGGCAAATGATAACAAATTTTGTTATCCTACATTGATTCTTTGGCAAAAAAGATGAATTACCTGTACAAAAACTAAAGTAATGTTTTGGTTCATTGATATATATGTATGGCTAATGTTGGTAAAACATTTGGAGAATAAGACACGTATTCTTATGCTTTATTCCATTAGTTTTATGAAAATGAAACCATGTCTTTGCATGCCTATTATGTTATATTTCCTAGAAAAGGAAATATGTGTTTGCATGTTCTCTGGTGTTAAGCACTTCTTTGGGAAGACTCGTGAAGGAAACTATGTGCTTCATTGTTTAAGCACTCCTTTGGGGAGACTCTTTTGGAATCTATATGCATTTGCATGCATGGGAGAAAAAATTGTTATGTTAGCTTTCATTTCATACACTAAAACTAATAGCTTAAGGGTTAGCTATTTTGATTACATTTATGTAAATCACATGCACGAATATCGTAACTGATGTATCAGTTTATTTTAAATAAAATCTTGGGAGATGTAGCTATTGTCTTGCAGGAATGTGTGCTTACGAGATGGAAACATTAATTAATGTGATGACTTATAACTAGCACATATGCAGTATGTGTTGTTAAAGGGAGAATGTCAAGGTACTTTACTTTCATGGCATGAATATACATGAGTATATGGAGAAGCTTCTATAGTATAGATATATGAAATGATTTATTAATGCTTTATGAATCTTGACATCAACTATGTTGAAGGTAACATTAGCAGGGAATGATGGTGACATGTATAAAGGAAATATTATGCTTAACCTGGTGGCAGGTAAATAATTATGGTTCATGCAGATGAGTGCGAACTTCCGGATGATCCAGTGTATGATGGACCATTGTAGGTACATCCATGCCACAAAGATAATAATATATGAAGATTAGTGGGTAAATGCTATCATATTTATTGTAATGGTTTTAAGCTAGATATTTGTATATTTCCTTGTAAGATTTATAAACGATGGTTAAGGGATGGTCTCCCTTATAAGCCATTGAGTGAGGGTTGAACACCCTCACTAGCGTTTAATAAAAAAATTAAATGTTTGTTGGTTTTTACCCTACAGGGTTTCCAGGGTATATTGGTGTTCAACGATGTGATTGATTATTGTGTCAAATTGATGATGTTTATTCCTTTCTTGTTATGATGTTCATAATTTCAAGTATGTGATGACTACATGAGTAATGAAATGAATGGAAGCTTACATCATACAGTTTTATGTTAATGTACTACAATAGAGGTTGTTAATGGTTAAGCAAGTTACCATTCTTATTCTAAGGTTACATTATGAGCTGGTGAACATTCTATGTAATGATGAGTAAGGAATATTTAATAGTGATTTGGATAGTTACCCATGGGTAAATTGTATAAATTTTTTTAACTCCTGGCATTTCCATGTGAAGTTATCGGTGTATGGTATAATTGGTATCAAAGCTAAAGGTTGCAACATTGGTGCCTTTGGGATTTGTGAAGAGAAAATAAATTGAGGTATGCTACTAATGGACATCAGTTAAGGCATGATTCTAGCAATATAAATATTGAATGATATATGCAGTAGCCTACTCTTCATGAGATGTGTGACTCATGTTTATAACTACATTAAAGAGTAATGAGTAATAAATGTTATTGCAAAATTATTTTCATAACATTGGAATCCTGTTGAGGATGAAAGACAATAAAACCTTTTTTGTACTTATGAAAAACCTGGGTATTAACTAGTGAAAGTGAGAAGACAATAAAACCTTTGTTATATTTATGAAAAACCTGAGTAATCACTAGTGAAACTAAGAGTAATTATTTAATAGTGGTTATATGACATATTACTCATACATTTAGTGAACATAACTGAAGTTACCATGCACTACTTGAAAAAGATAAATTTGTATAGTGATGGTGTGTGAAAGTAATGCATGAATGCAAAATATGAGGAAAGTCCTTGAATAGGATGATAGAATGTTTTAAAATTAAATTGAATGAAGCATTTTAGATGTTAAAAATACATAATGAGTCAAGTAGTGAGACTTGACTATAATGACTAGTTGAATGACTAGTTTTTGAATGAGTTGTCATGGATGCATTAAGATTATTAGTGGCATTGAATGACTATTTTTTGAATTAGTTGTGTAATGGATGCATTAAGATTATTAAAAGCATTGATCAGTTATGAATGACTAACTAATGAAATTTATATGCACGAATAAATTTTGACTAGAGCTATTTGAAAGTTGTGAACAAATGATTATGGTAATTACTTCGTGTGTCAGCCTGTTGGTAACAGAACATTATGGGAATTGGAAATGTTGCACTCATACCCTAATCGTTATTGACATTAATGAATATTTATATATGCTTGTATGCATGACAGCATTGTATGCAGGGAATTAAAATGATTGCATAAGATAATACATTCTTAAGAAATGCATATTTACGATTAGCGTTGTTGCTTATAGTAAGCATGGGTAGCTTAATGGCAATAGAAAACTTGTGAAAATAAAACATCGCAAGCATTGCAATGTGAATTGCAACAATAAATGTTAAAGTATCATGCTATAATGTAAATGATTGTGTTACTTGGGAAATAATAATGTACAACAAATATATGTTAGTCATGTGTATGTTAGTCATGTTTCCTGTTAATCTAGATATCATTAGACCCATGTTAAGGGCAAGTATGATGTATGATGTACACAAAGTTTCTTTTTCCTTATGTATAATATGCATAAAGTTCATTATGTAATATGCTATGGGAAAGAATGCTAAAAGAGAAATTTAGCATGCCAGAAAATTGACAACAATTGTGAAAGGCTAGAAGGCCTTGGGTTGACGGTGGTTGCTTGCCCGGAGGGGTTAATGGCACTTATCTGCCCAGATTTCCTCTCCCTAGAGATATGTGATCTCAGTAGGGAAAAGATTTGGCCAAGATGGTCAAGGGAAAAAACCTGAGGCAACTCTATTGATTTTGGAGCCTGTTGGAGGTGGCCCAAAATTCCTCATAGATGAGACACTGTCAGAGGAATAGGCATGATGTTGCCAAGAGGAATCCATACTAGACGTGGAATGGTATTTTATCAAATGACTGTCTAGATGTGAAAATGACCCGATTTTGTTGTAGAAACCAACTCCCATGGGTTGGGAGGAGAATTTTGTTTACCATTGTGGTTCTCATAGCGGAACAAATTAAGTAATAAGTTATGTGTTGTATTAAAATGAACTTTTATATGTTTGTGTAAATATCTTATGTCGATATTAAGAGAAAAGGAGCTTAGCGCTCAAAAAATGAATTACTGAATGTATAAGTTCATTTATTTTATTACTAATTTGTTTGAATTTCTTAGCAGAGGCTTGGATATGCCCATGGTGCATTGATTGACCATGGGTACAATTAGAGAGCTAGGTGCTCTTTGAGTACTTTTTGAAGTACTGTGTGGATGTCTTTAGCAGGAGCTAAGACAATGTGCACATGATGCATTAATTAGAGGGTTGGTGCTCTCTGAGTACTTGTGGAATTACTCTGATTAAAACATCCCTTGATATTTCATGAATGTTTGATAGTTTCAAGTATTTCATTTGATTGAAACTATGTGACTAATGTGATTAAATTTGTTAGGCATACATTATAGGCTCTTTTCAGGGAATATTGATGGGTGTTCAACCATTCTTAGGGAGCTTGCGTAAAAGTCATCATTACTTCCAATAGTAATTGGTAAGTAATGGTAATTTGGTATAGTATTTTCCTATATTTTTATGAATTTGAATAATGGATAAGTGGTAAAAAATGGAAATGGAATATTTTGTTTGAGCTATACATGTTTATGACTATGGATAAAAAATTTACTGTTTCACTTAATGGCATTTAAGGAAAAGAAAGTGTTTCATTGTGAAGGGGAAGGACCCCCTTTGGGTTGTTTATATTAGTATATCATGGGTATAAGTTTAAGTTTCAGTGAGAGAAGCACACCGAGGACGGTGTTCTCTTCAAGGGGGGGAGTATGTAACAGTCCTAATTAAACACGGTAAATAAATCTTACTTTAACTGTTTAATCAAGAAACGGTTGAGACCAAATTATTGATAACAGTCATTGGTATTCTTTATTGAGTAAAAACCCTGAGGAGAGGCTTAGGGTTATTGAATTGGTAAGGTTATCATATTCAAGAAACATATTAGTGAGCTCTCTACTAACATCTGGCTCTTCAAGGAGCTGCAGCTGTGAAAGAGGTTTCATATTCATATGTTTATCGCGCGTGATGGTCGCGGAAATGAGGTTTGGTAGTAATAATCATGAAAAAATAGGAGATAAGTAATGATACTGTAATACGCCTATGAGTAAATTATTTTATTATTTTGTGGTAATTGTGAGGTTTCACGAGCAGATTTAAACATTTAGTGTTCATATGGTTAACGATTAGGTACTCTTCATTGTCTTGAAAGAAATTACATTTATAATTTGTGTATTAATCCATTTTTAATATTTTTTGATAGAATATTATTATTAGAAACTTGAATAGGCAGCAAGACAAAGAAACCATGAAAAGACTGATATAGATTAGATTTTGCAGGTACATATTTCTTACTTGCTTAATATGTTAGCTTTTCCTTTTCTTTTGTTTAATGTATTTAAAATAATGAAATTAATAAATAAAAAAGTTATATTCTGAAAAAATAAGTATCAAGAAAATCCAAGATTATTTGAAAATGAATATGATAAAGATAACTTTAAAATATTTTATGTTGCAATAATAAAGAAACGCTTTTTCACATTAATATTCTGAAGATATTTAGAATATATACGCATATGTTAACTATGCAAGTCATGAAATATATATATATAGTTACCATGGTGTTGTTAAATATTAATTATTTAATAAATCCATGGGTAGATTACCACGGTGTTGGTAAAGACTAGTTATTTAGAAAATCCATGAATAGATTACCATGGTGTTTGTAAATATGAGTTATTTAATAAATCCATAAATAGTAATTATTTAATAAATCCATGGATAGTTTACCACAGTGAAGGTAAATATTAATTAGTTAAGAAATCCATGGATAGTTTACCATGGTGTTGGTAAATATTAGTTATTTAATAAATCCATGGGTAGATTACCGTGGTGTTGGTAAAGATTAGTTATTTAAAAAATCCATGAATAGATTACCATGGTGTTTGTAAATATTAGTTATTTAATAAATCGATGGATATATTACCATGGTGTTGGTAACATTTAGTTATTTAATAAATCCATGGATAAAGGAAGTATTCAATTATATTTCTTTAGAAGAACAATTTGTGTGATTACTTTTACGATATCATGATTATGATGCTAATTTCTTTTGGAATAAGATCATGCATAGGCATTCAATATTTTTATTAGATTTCAATGGAAATAATATACATTTGTATATGGGAAATGATAACAAGTTTTGTTATCCTACATTGATTCTTTGGCAAAAAAGATGAATTACCTGTACAAAAAATAAAGTAATGTTTTGGTGCATTGATATATATGTATGGGTAATGTTGGTATAACATTTGGAGAATAAGACATGTATTCTTATGCTTTATTCCATTAGTTTTATGGAAATGAAACCATGTATTTGCATGCCTATTATGTTATATTTCTTGGAAAATGAAATATGTGTTTGCATGTTCTTTGGTGTTAAGCACTTCTTTGGGAATACTCATGAAGGAATTTATGTGATTCTTTGTGTAAGCACTCCTTTGGGGAGACTCTTTTGGAATCTATATGCATTTTCATACATGGGAGCAACATTTGTTATGTTAGATTTCATTTCATGCACTAAAATTAATAGCCTAAGGGTTAGCTATTTTGATTAAATTTATGTAAATCGCATGCATGAATATCGTAATTGATCTATCAGTTTATTTTAAAGAAAATCTTGGGAGATGTAGCTATTGTCTTGCAGGAATGTGTGTTTATGCGATGGAAACATTAGGTAATGTGATGACTTATAACTAGCACATATGCAGTATGTGTTGTTAAAGGGAGAATGTCAAGGTACTTTACTTTCATGTCATGAATATACATGAGTAGATGGAGAAGCTTCTATAGTATAGATATATGAAATGATTTATTAATAATTTATGAATCTTGACACCAATGTATGTTGAAGGTAACATTAGCAGGGAATGATGGTGATATGTATAAAGGAAATATTATGCTTAACCTAGTGGCAGGTAAATAATTATGGTTCATGCAGACGAGTGCGAACTGCCAGATGATCTAGTGTACGATGGACCATTGTAGGTACATCCATGCCACCAAGATAAGAAGATATGAAGATTAGTGGGTAAATGCTATCATATTTACTATAATGGCTTTAAGCTAGATATTTGTATATTTCCTTGTAAGATTTATAAACGATGGTTAAGGGATGGTATCCCTTATAGGCCATTGAGTAAGGGCTGAACACCCTCACGAGTGTTTAATAATAAAATTAAACGTTTTCTGGTTTTCACCTTACGGGGCTTCCGAGGTATATTAGTCTTCAATGATGTGATTGATTATTGTGTCAAATTGATGATGTTGATTCCTTTCTTGTTATGATGTTCATAATGTCAAGTATGTGATTACTACATAAGTAATGAAATGAATGGAAGGTTACATCATACAGTTTTATGTTAACGTACTACAATAGAGGTTGTTAATGGTTAAGCAACTTACCATTCTTATTCTAAGGTTACACTATGAACTTGTGAACATTCTATATAATGATGAGTAAGGAATATTTAATAGTGATTTGGATAGTTACCCATGGGTAACTTGTATAATTTTTTTTAACTCCTGCCATTTCTATGTGAAGTTATCAGTGTATGTTACACAGAGTTAAGATGAATCTAGGCTGGTTTATTTTTAAATATATCTGTATTGTATTGTGTTACTTTTAGATGGCCTCTCAACAAAACAGCAAAAAAACATAACAAATTTAGAGAAAAAAAAAACCATTTGAAGTGCTTCATCCCTCACATTAAAGATGGGAATAAGACAAGAGATAAATGATTATAAAATATTATAAAATTAATTAAGAGAATGTGGGTATTCCATTTTGAAATTAAATTTATTAGTTATTTAAATTAAGAAAATATTAAATAGAGTCATAAAATAAAGGTCTCTCTTGTTATTTAGAAATTGAATTAACTAGCAATTGCACCACATATTGTAAAGTAAACCCGCAATACTATAGCATATGAAATAATAGTATAGATGAAAAAATATGTGATATCTTACGTGATCTGGATGTTTTCTTGCTTGGAACGTTTTTTTTTGCAAAATAAATTGCTTAGAATAGGTAATGAATTAATGAAATTTAGAATGTAAAGTTTGAACTTTGAAATTGGTGGTTGAATGTTTACAAATATGGAATTTACAACAAATTAGAAATATATAATTTACAACAAATTGCTTATTAGTCATTGCAATTTTCCTTCATAACACATAGTAAATCTCATAACATAAAAAAAAATTGTTTGCAATTACTCTTCATAACACAAAAAGAATTGTTTAGCTGGATTCTCTTGACTGAAAAGACCAACATTTTGACTTAAATTGCATAAAAATAAAACAAAAATAAATAAATAATTATAAAGATCAAAAGTTAAAATGGATCTAGATGGGTTATTCTCAAATTATATATTATATTATTTTATTATAATATAATAAAAAATATAAAAAAATATTTTTATAAAAAATATGATAAGTTAACCTTTATAAATATGATGAAAAATTTATTATAAATTAGAAAAATATTATAAAAATTAATAAAACCATTTTTTTTAGAAGTTTAACTGTTAGTAGAAAACTTATTTTTGGAATTAAATTCATATTTATTATCCCAAGAAAAAAACCTTGAATAAGTAGTATTTTCTTTAGTTGTTGGAGGATTTGGACATAATTTCAACTGTACGAGGAAGAGGGAAATCCTTATAATGGTTTAGCTTCGTATAAAAGTTTAAGAGAGAAAATTAATTGAATAATGTAATGTAGGGTCTAATCTGGAAACACCATAATTAACATGACATCCTTAAGAGAATTTAAGAGAATGCAAAAGTGATTAATAATAATGATTAAAGTATTATTGTTTCTAATACATGCATTATTAATAATGAGTGAACCCTATTTTGAATGTAAAATACAACTTTATTCTTAACACAAATTCCATATTAATAATGCCCTATGTATTTTTTTTTTATAAAAAAAATATATTTTTTTATAATATAATGATCATTTTAAAATTAAAGTTTAAATTTTATATTTGATTTTTTTAATTAAAAATTAATAATATATTTAATGACTTACATGTTTTTTTTATTAAAATATTTTATAACATTTTATAATATAATGGTAATTTCAAAATTAAAGTTAAAATTTTAAATTTGATTTTTTAAACTAAACAACATATTTTATTTTATATAAATATTTAGAATTTTATTATTTAAATTATAGTTATAAATATTTAAATAAATTTGATATTTTTTAGCTTAAATTTTTAAAAAATAACCAAATTATATAAACGACTTAATCTTTTGTATTTAACATCATGAAAATTATCATTGATAAACCAACTAAGCCATAATTATTAACTAAACCACAATTATTGCCCCATGGATTAAACCTCTTTCTTATTTGGTGGATGCAACTATAAGTTAGAGGTCTAAGTGTGCTACCTCTTCAAGTTTCATTTTCTATTTGACAATTTGACCCCATTGCAAACAATATTGTTTTGAATTTGTATTGTTGTTGGGTGGTTATGTGATGATTACTTTTATCTCATAATACTGTGCTAGGATAATCATGAAATATTTTGTAATTATTAATATGGATTATATTTAATGAATATTTTAAATAATTTTATTAGATTCTTTCATTATTTTAATTCATGTGTAATGAAACAATTTTAAAATGTAATTTACCCATTCTATTTTTGTAAAATTATGAATTTTTTTAGTAATATATTTAATTGACTCATTTAAGAGATTTTGTTATACATAAAATTGAAAAATCATCATTAACCAATGTGATGTTGTAAAAGCGTTTACTAATGGATAACAAAATTTCCAAATTCTCCACATATATCATATGCAAATAGTGTGGTGCAACGAAACTTATGTTTAGTCAATTGAATGTTAAATCCAAATTCAAATTTTATAGCTATTTTAATTAATGTAAAAGAAATTTAATTATTTTAATTGCAATAAAAAAATGGATTTTTTTTTTTTGTGAGATTCTAAAAAAAAGAAGGTAGAATAGAAAATATTATAATGAAAATTTTATGAAATTTCGTGCAAATATTTGATGAAGGAGATATGCTAGGGATTGTAAGAAGTTTAATCTTTGAACAAGTGAGATTTTATTTCGGAGTGAAAGAGAAGAGAGTGATAAAGAATTTTGACTTAAAAAATTAATTTATAAAAAACTTGTAATAGGCTGAATAAAACTAAATCAAAACTAAATTTAATTGTACAATCCACAACAGTTTTGTAGGTTCAATATTTACTTGTATTAATGGCAAGGCAGTAACGCTCATTATCTGAATATTTCCTGAAAGCTCCTCAAATTGGCTACAGTGAGTGGTATCTTTTTTAATGTTATTTGTTCTACATTGTTGGGTATTTTCAGGTCGTCCAGTAAAAGTAACAAATCGGTGTCACCTAAATTCACATACCTTAATTGCAGTTACCACAGGATACCCTCTAGCAACTATACCAATTTAGTACAAGCATTGAAGTGTGAAAAATTTTCTTCATATATCAGAGTCTTATATTTTTTTTCTTTCTTCTTCTTCTTCGAAAGATAAACTCAACATATTTACATCTAATAAATTTATATATATTGTATAAGAATATGTGAATATTACATTCAAACTGAAACCTTCGGTAAATAACCCCCGATCAGGGTGCCACGTAGAGGTCGAAAGGAGAAGTTTGGAGTTTCATGTGGCATCATGCATACACCACATGGGTGAATCCATATATTGCATGAAGGGATCGGGTATGATCACACATCAGATCATAATACCTGTTGTAGGAGTAGCTCGAAATCACCAGGGAATGTCATACAGTTTTCAGAAATAGTGCCATCGGGAATGAGAGTTAAGGCACGAGGCAAGCCGGAGAGACAACATTGATCTCAGATGACAGTTGGGAGAAAGAGCAGAGGTGAACTAATAAGGTTGGCATTGACAGAAGGTCACCTGGTAAGCTTTTCATATCCTTACCATGAATGTAACCATGATTGTAGAGGTCAATTGGATGAGTGCTAGCATTGTTCTCCCCATATTTCCTACAGTTAGAAGCAATTCCTCTGTTCCAGACACCTATTCTAATCTAGAAGATGGCAACCGAAAGTTTCAGTGTTTTCATGCGACCTTTCCTTATGGTCATTCGATCATTTTTTATTATTTGGATACTTTGCAGTTTGTTTTTGTTAATTGTAAGGTCAATGGTTCCAGGATTTTATAGTTTTCTATTTTTTTACGTTGGTTGAAGAGTGTAATGCTCATACTACTTTTCCCAGGCCCTGTGGTCATTCCTCTCTTTCAAACACCTTGTAATGTCCCTTCTCCTTCTCTTCCTATGTTGGGTAAGGGTTTTCATTCTGTAATGATAGAAAGGGCGTTGGGTAGGTCTTATGTTCAAAGGTTTTCTGCCTCTCAAGTGTATGAGCTTGCAAGTATGACCAAGCTAGATTGTGCAGGTAACAATGTGGGTGGTGGCTATATCCTGAGCTCTAGGTTCATTTCTCTGATCACCATCTAGTCTTTCTACAGGCATGCAGGGTTTACATGGCAGAGCCTTATTGTCACACTATCTGGGGGGTAACGAACGCATCCATTCGTGGATATTGTTCTGGAATTTAATTATGCAATTGAGTCTACTTATGTTGAAATTGAGTCTTTCCGAGTTTCTAAAATTGCGTCGTATGGACCTCTTCCTTTTCGAGTCTACCCTTAGGAATACCATGTCATCGGGCCTCCAAAGGAACTACAATGATGTGGGCCTTACCTATAGTTCCATCAAAACTATTATTGACTTTCTTTTTCCTTACACAGGCCTTGTAAAAGTAAAAACAGGTCCTTTCAAATATTTTTCCGAGAATCTATGGCGAATTAGACTCCTTCTTCTATGTGGACATACAAAAATGGCAAAAGGAAAGTATGCAAAATAGAAGGGCAGGGAAAAAGGAAAACAGAAGCAGGTCAAACCCATTGCAGGCTCCAGCAAGCGAGGTAGGAAATCCAAAAAAGAGGTTATTGAGAACCTCTTTGAAGTCTAAACTACAATTAATCCCCCTCAAGTCTACAATACATTCAGGGATGGCAAAGAGAATGTGGCCACAAAGAGGAAGAGATATAAATATAGGAAAATGAAATGGACTTCATTATTGATCCATGAAATACTAGAGGACAACTGTCCCCTTTCCACCAGTCTATTCAAACTTACTAGAAATTTAAATGTGTTCTAGAAAAGGCTGTCATGAGCATTCAAGAAATGGGAGGAGACCCACAGGTTGTTTCAATTATGCAAGATATTAAAAAGGAACTTAAGGACATACGAATTTCTCAACATCATGCAACAGCTTGACTGGGAAAAATTGAGAGGCAACTTCAATCTATGCACCAAGTGGACATGCCAGGCTCTAGTGTCAAAGACCCTGCACCGGTCAAGTCCTCAGATGATGGAATTATTGTTTCTAATTTTTGATGTTTTATGATTTTAGTAGATTACATTTATATTTACGGTTTTTTGTCAGACTTTGGTAGATACAATAGAATGGAGTCAATAGTTTATAGGAGGATAAAAAAATATCAATAATCGATGGCATTTAACTCATTAAGATGGCCAATAGACCCGGCTTCCTTCGGGCATGTTGAGGCCATCGCGTTTTGATATGTTATAACCTACTTATTTTTTGATATATAGAAAAATGGAAAGGCATTGCTAAATTTACAAAAAAAAAAAACCTTCGGTAAAGAAATATAAAAAAAAATCAGGCTTTTCAATAATTCAAACTGAAACCGTAGAGGTTAATCCCCAGGATAGAAAACTGTAAAAAAAAAAAATCTAAGCAGGCAATCTTGTCAATAAATCAACTAGCATATCCTTTCACTTCTATCCTTTCACTAGACTTCACAGTTATATATGTCTATTCTTGAGACTCATTTCAATAATAAATAAACTAATTCTTGATACTCTGTCGCCTTCTAGCTTGTAGCTGCTATCTTTCAACATAAATACCAAATCATCGCAATTGAAAGGAAAAGAGATATTTAGACACTTCCTATTTTTTTTTCACCAGTTCAAGTACATATTACAATTGTGAGATTTATATACCGTTGGCGGCTATGCTAATCCAGAATTTTATATGAGGATTATGGTAATTGTAATTACTACTCTGAAAAAATAAAAACTAGCGGGGTGTTAGAATGAAGTGAGAGCTAGCATCATAACTGTAACTGTCATTCAATAAATATGTTAGCAAATGAAATGAGTAAAATTAGGTCTTTTCCACCATTCACGTATTTCCATTATTATTGATTAATTTATAACAAGCTCATTTTTTATGGGATTCTGAATATATTCTCATACCACTCGAACTGAACAGCGAAGAGGAAATAAAAAATTCACATAACTAAATACAAACAAATTGAATTGTAGAAACAAAACCGAAATGATGGGTTGAACTAGCAAAAAAGCCCCGCCCATCCCAGCAAAAACTACCATCTTCTAAGTCTTGCTCATGGGAGCTCTATACAAACAATGGAGTATGCAGCGTTGTGATTTTTTGAGGAGCTATGTCGTCCTTCACTTCTACATAAGGCATCCCTGTGGTGAATGCATCTAATGCCTATTTAAAATGGACATTCAATTCCATCTCTTCCTTCATATTTCATCTGCAATTGAAAACTTGAAGGTCTTATGAATGCCTTTAACTCAGTGTTTTCACATAATTCAACAGATGTGAAAGGCGTATATACTCACATTGAAAATTGTCTTGAACTGGGGAAACCAGAAAAATTAAGGAACTGGGTGAACCGAGGCAGAGCCGAAAGGCAGACCCAAGCTAGGCGTAGGAGAAGGTAGAAAGAAACACAGACCCAAGCTAGGCACAGGAAAAAGAAGAAATAAAGTGCTTGGCTAAGTGGACAAAGGTAGAAATAATGTGCTTGGCTAAGTTGACGAAGGCAAAACAAAGTGCTCGGCTAAGTGGAGAAGTTGAAGGCGGTGAAACAGATGGGTACATGACACTGAGATGAAATTTTAGTTCTCGATGAGCATCCTTATATGAAATTCTAGTTCTCTCTACAATAGAAGACACATTAGTAGGGCTTCATGAGTTAGTTAGGTAGTTACCAGAACATAAATGAAGGATTTAATGTATCTAATGGTCTAAAACATTTCAATAGTCTAATATTTGATCCAATGGAAAAAACAAGGACATAGTGGCAACTAGGGGAGTTGTTTTCAAATAGAAATGCCTTATGGCATAAATATAATTTAAAACAACAAAATTTGAACCATAAAACTACATTTTAAAGTGTAAATACTTTTAGAATTAGAAACATCACAATCCTTTTTGTTGATGTAACCTACTCCCATACTTTAACACCCACATTGCCACGTATTCATCTAACCTATGCCAGAGATTTTTGAAACATACATACTTTAAATAAAAAATATTCATGGATATTATTGGTAGCCAAAGTATTATGAGGTGACTGTAACAACTACAATATGGCTTGCATTTTCTATTTTGATGGAGGAGCCATCCCGTGGGAAACCATTATAATACGTATTAATACCTCCATTGTATTAGAGTGTATGAAACAAACATATCAGAGCAAGAACACTTGCTACTTTTATGATCAATACCAAGACCTCCTCGAATGTCAATTATGTTCATATTGACACCCAAATTAACCAATTCATAGTATATATACGTCGCTTCACTCATGCCATCATTAATGGATTCCATATTTGGTGCTCAATAACAAGCCTCACAATTAACTTGCGGCTCACACTGAGCACAAAATACAATTCTTCTTCTTGCTCGAGTACAATAACCAAATAATAATTCAGGCACCTAGAAATAAGTGCCATCGAAATATATTTTTCATATTTATATTCGTTAGAGACAAACAAAGCCTTAGGGATTGATTTACACATGGAAGCGATGGCTAAAAACTTTGGTTTTGACCCAGCTTCAAGTACAAATGCATAGGGCTTCCCAAACTCATCAATTCTCTCCACAACAGATCAATCTTGATTTCATATAGCACGATGAAACTCCTTGAAAATAAGACTCATACTATTGTATCCACATTTTAAAATGAAAGGTTGATAGTAGATATTTCATTATCTGCTTCAACACATCACAAAACCTAATAATAAGAGACATTGACATTCCCAAACCTCCCAAATATTTGTAACCAACCACCTTCTTGATGAACTTCATCACATTTATTTTTTCAGAAGGAAGAGTCTGAGAACCATGAGGTCGAACAACCACGTTCCCATTCTCATTTAACAAAAAAAATAGAGTCACATTCAACACAAAATTTGGAGCTACGCACACCTCGTCTCAATATAACGCACAAACATGGAATCCCATTCAATGCAAAATAAAATATGGATTCTCATTCAACACAAAATATGGAGCTACCCACCCCCTCGACTCTATACTGCACGTAACTAGCACAACCACATTAACTAATGTGGTTGAAATACACCGATAGGCGTATATAAAATAGATTTACAACCACATTTACCAATGTGGTTGATATACGCCGATAGGCCTATATCCACTACCCATCACATTAATTTATACATCAATAAATAGATATTATATATAATAAATTTATTATATTAACTTGAAAAATATATATTATATATTAATAAGAATATTAATATATTAAATATATTAATTATGATTAAAATCACAAAAATATTTTATATATATTAATAATATTATAAAAATATTAATAATATATATTAAAAATATTTATTAATATATTAAAAATATTAACTATATACATACTATAAATTAACTTGAAATATATATAATATATATTAAAATAAAAAAGATATTAATAATATATAATAAATTAATATATACAAAAATATTTTATATATATTTTTAATATTGTAATAAGTATTAATATTATATATAAAAAATATTTATTAATATATTAATAATATTAACTATATACATACTATAAATTAACTTGAAATATATATAGTATATATTAATAATATTTATTAATATAAAAATAATAAAAATAATATTTAATATTTTAATATTTATTTATATATTAATATCATAGATGGTTATATTATTAATAAACTAAAAAAACTAATAAATCCAAGGGTTTAATATTATAAACCAAAGCAAGTGGTGAACCCAAGGGAAAATCCTTACCCAAAAAATTATAAACCAAAGGAATTGGTGAACCCAAGGAAATTGATTTAAACATTGAGACAATTGTTGTCGCAATGCGACGTTGGGCCAAGTATGACCATGGTTGGCCATGGGTGATTTTCATATTGATACAATGTTTGTCAGAATGTGACATTTGATCATGGATGACATTGATCGATTATTCATATTATAAACCAAAAAAACTAATAAACCCAAGGGTTTAATATTATAAACCAAAGGAAGTGGTGAACCCAAGAGAAAATCCTTACCCAAAAAATTATAAACCAAAGGAATTGATGAACCCAAGGGAATTGATTTAAACATTGAGACAATTGTTTTGAAATATATATAATATATATTAATATAAAAAAAATATTAATAATATATAATAAATTAATATATCATAGATGGTTATATTATTAATAAAGCAAAAGAACTAATAATAATAAATAAATATTATATATAATAAATTTATTATATTCACTTGAAAAATATATATTATATATTAATAAGAATATTAATATGTTAAATATATTAATTATGATTAAAATCACAGAAATATATATAATATATATAATATATATTAATAAAAAAAAAATATTAATAATATATAATAAATTAATATATCATAGATGGTTATATTATTAATAAAGCAAAAGAACTAATAATATATTAATAATATATATTATATCATAGTGGGTTATATTATTATTATTAGAATAATATAAATATTAGAATATTTATTTATAATGATTTTTAGTAATATTATAATATTATTAATATTACTAAATAAATATTATAATATTATAATATTATTAATATATACAAAAATATTTTATATATATTTTTAATATTGTAATAAGTATTAATATTATATATAAAAAATATTTATTAATATATTAATAATATTAACTATATACATACTATAAATTAATTGGGAATAAAAGATCTATAATA